>JAAXCT010001529.1:0-160042 GCA_012490785.1 Eragrostis nindensis | reverse complement strand
GGTGTGTGAAGCCGCATATTGCTAACTTATTAGCAAATTCAACTCAATATTAGTCATTTTCATGATCTCTTTCTCCTCGTGAGAAATTTCATGAACCATTTCGGGTATGGACATCTGGGACATAGTACCAAGCCTGAATTTCTAGAACCATACAGTCGTCACTGTACGTACGCAAATTCGGCGACTTTGTCCTATCGGATTCCTTCAATCCAATATTCAGGGCAGTATGCTCGTGAGGTGAGCAACTATCTCATCAATTTCATGATTGTTGTGGTGCACACATGATAACATCGTTAGATGTATATCGAATCATGAAATACCTGAACATTCCATACAATGGTTTATTAGATATTTTAAGGTAATAAGAGGACCTTAAAATTGATTTCCACTCAATAAATCTGAGGAAATTTCATGACCAATAGAATTGATAATAATTTTTCTCTCGTCATCCCAATGCATGGTCGATGACCAAGGCGATCCAGCCAAGTCTTGATGTCATCAAGATAGAAAAATTACATGTACGCAATATGTGGTACGGGCCTGATTTAATATAAACCAGATGGTAGGTACAATAATGCATTGTCCGTTATTGAACAGAGGAGAGTATCCTCAATGTTCTTATCCTTTGTTTCGGAATGGAAACAATTTAACGAATATCTCTATAGCAAAATATTTCCAACTCTTCCAAAGAGACATCGAAATATTTTTCTTCCTAGCTTATATAGTTTGTGGCGCATATGTCCACTATGCATATGTTCACCACCATTTCATTTACCCGCACACCCTATATATATGAAAAGAATTCCTTTGAATTCTTCATTCTAGATATAGGTTTCATACTACTTCTATATTACAACATTGTAACAGGACGTAGCCAGCTAACATATAGTCAAAAGAGATATGGACCTACTAGGTCTCCATATCTTCCTTGTCCATTGAGGTCCTCTCATTGCAGAGAGACTATTTGTCATTAGTTCTCATATAGAACTTGGTGTAAACAACTGACCTTCAAGTTCATGTCAGGTTGAAGATTGAAATGCATTTCAAATCTTTGTCCTCGACCATGTGTCTGTCCCATGAATTTGTGATATAGATCAATACAATCAACTTCACTTTGATTGGATCTTTTCGAGCTTGCATCTACTCACATGGAAAATGCGAAATCACACTCATTCCGTGGGACGTTGAACTATATGTTGAACATCCATGTATCATGTTAGACTCGTTCCAACATGAAATTAACCAGAGATTTTAGTTAAAATCCATCATGATTTTGTTGTAATCATCATACAAAATTTACTAACTCAAGTATATAAACTTGAATTCTTGCGTGTATGCCTCGATAAAATACTCGAGAAATCACGTGTTTCTCAGAATATTGTAGAGTCAATGACACGAAAAATTTGCATGGATATTTGCAAGAAATAGAATCTCAATTGCAAATCAATGGTAAGTAGTAGTGCAGGAGAATTTAACTTTGATTCTCAATTGCATCTAAATAATATGCAAGAGACTTTACTCTCAATTGCATATGGGGGATATTGCAAGATAAGTTAATCTCCATTGCAAATAAAATTTGCAAGAGAATTCAATCTCCATTGCGAATGAGTGATGTTGCAAGAGAAGTTCATCTCCATTGCAAACAATTGATATTGCAAGAGAACATAATCTCCATTGCAAATCATATTGTTATGAATATCATGACGTATATCATTTAATTCTGATTAAGCACATAGGCTTACTGACGGTGAATTAAACGAGACATAGCAAGAGAAATTAATCTCCATTGCAAGTCAAAATGTTGTATAAATGGTTCTAGTGTTGAATATTTAATTCTGCTCCAATTAAGCGCATCGGGCTTAATGAACGTTAATTAAATATTGGTTCTTGCAAGAAATTGACATTTCCATTGCAAAAACACCTTCAAAACACAATCTGGTCATCTCCATTGCAAGAAATTGGCATCTCAATTGCAAGAGATTGTGGTATTATGTCATAGGGAGTGCCCATATGGCAAACACATAAGACATAATTTATTTCAACAGTTTCTGCGGAAACTGGAAATTTAATACACAACATTTAACATCATATAACACAACACTTATGTCACAAAAAATGCTCAAAGCAGATCTTTGGACATAAGAATATTATCCAGCAAAACATTTCTGAATAAAATTGTACTTCTCTGCGGAATGCATGAAGCAAACTCATATGATACGAGCAAGAGAAATTAATCTCCATTGCTAGTATGTACTATGTAAGAGAATTTAATCTCCATTACATGTTTACGATATGCAAGAAAAATTATATCCTCGATTGCATATAGTAATATGCAAGAAAATTTAATTTCTCCATTGCAGAGTGCAAGATAACAAAATTCTCGGTTGCATAATGCGTTATGCAAGAAAAATTTTATTATCCATTGCCAAATGCAAGAAAACAAAATTATCAATTGCCTACCGCAAGAAAGTTTTATTCTCCATTGCAACGTGCAAGAAAACAAAATTCGCAATTGCCTTGCAAGAAAATTTTATTCTCCATTGCCAAGTGCAAGAAAACAAAATTCTCAATTGCCTTGCATGAAAATTTTATTCTCCATTGCAAGTTAATTGTTGTTAATCATCTTGTGTATATCAATTAATGTTTATTAATTGTGGCTATACAAGAGAATTCATCCTCCATTGTTAGCCAAAATATTGTTAAGGTTGTTGTGTTTAATATATATATAATTTTCCTCGAATTATGCACAAAAGCATAATGGGTCAAATTAACTATGATCTTGCATGGCTCGATTGCAAGAATTGGTTAAACACATTATCTTTACACATCAGTACACAGACTGGAAAGTAAATAACAACCTAGTGCAATACTACACACCAATTCAGTAAAGTACACGTACTAAACTGGAATGTTAAAACAACAATTAAAACAGTACCGAAACTACTGTTTCGTTTGCCATTTGGCCCTCGCGCGCCGCAACCGGAGCAGCATCAACGCTCGGCCTTCGCGTACTCCACCGTCGCCGCCGGGGTCCGCTGCTCCGCGGTCACCATCGCAGCAGCCACCGGCCATCGAGGAGCACCGCAACCGCTGCACCAGGCGGGCCAGTGCAGCGCGTTGCCGTCGGCATCACCAGGCAAATCCCCGCCGTGCAGCTGTCGGGACGGGCCGCCGTCGTCAAAGCCGTGCGCGCCGCGATGTATGGTCGCAGCCTCGCCATGCTTCGTGGGAGGCGTCGCATGGTCCATCGCCGTCGCCGATCGAGCGCGAACGCCGCACAGCCATCGCGGGGCCTCGCCTGGCGTAGCCATCGTCAAGGCCGAGCCGCATCAATCGGGGCGGGCCACTGCCGTGGCTAGCAACGCAGCGGGTCGCCCCATCGCCGTCGGTTCGCCATGCGAGTCACGCGCAGGGCCGCGGCTGTATCGTTGTTGCGGACGTCGGGCGAGCGCCGCTTCGTCGGCCCCTACAGTGGGGCACGCCGTCGCCGGCTCTTCCGGGAACCGCTTCTTGAAGGCGACGCGTCGCCGTGCGAGCGAGACGCCATTTGGCCGCCGCCAACGCTCGGCCCTTGCGCGCCACAGTCGCAGTCACGCGCAACAACCGTCCTGGACGGGTCGCCGCGCAGCCGCCGCGGCCGGGTCTCCACAGCCGCGTTCGCGTACGCCTCCGTCGGGGAGCGTCGCAGCCGGGCCGTGCGGGCGCCGCACCGCCGCCTCTGACGCGAGCGTTGTTGCTACCATCGCAGTTGCGTGCCTCGCCATGTGGCCGTCTGGACGCATCGCCGTCGTAAGGGCCTTGTGGGCGTAGCCGTGGCCGTTCCTGCCCTGCCGTGTGCTCCACGTCCCACGCCATGGCGGCGTAGTGCGAGCGCTGTGGGGCCTGCACCGCTTCGCGGGTGCTGCTATGGGTCTTGCCCAGGCCCCTTGGCGCATCCGGCGACGATGCCCGAGGCCGTCATGGCGCTTTGGAAAGAGAGCAGGAGAAATTCCATCGGTAAATCATGAAGTTACCCGATTGATTTTGCTGCCTGCATGTTTTCTTCAATCATCTTTCTCGCAGGGGCATCTTCCTTCGTTGAGGAAGCACAGGACCAGCGCCTCGTTCCTGTGTGAACGCAAGAAGACATCGTCTCGTGCCTTCCTTTTGTCCTCTGTTCTTCTAATCGCAGATGAAGAGCGATTTTCTTCTGCAGGGAAACAGCGGACAGGAAGATCGCTTATGCCGCCGTTGTGGGCAGCGTAATGGGCGTCGGTTGATGTCGACGCTGCCGTGTTCGCCGAGAAGAACGAAAGTCTGGCTTCTTTCATTCTCGGCGAGTTCTTCTGTTCTTCGTAGAGATAAACATGGCGACTTCGTCTCTCACGTGGCCTTCTCGGCGAGTTCTACTCGTCGAATCGCACTCAGTGTAGAGCGTGCATGATAACGTGTTGAATGTAAATGAGACAATAGATGGGACAATAAACTGATTTCTTTATTGCACTGTTGATGCCTATATTTATACACGGTGAAGAGACTCATGAAAATGTGTCTCTCTGTAGGAGTGCCTCTTCGTGGTGTGACTCCTCCAACTGGTCACATCGTGTTCACATGTTTCATAACAGTAAGGATGCACGTGCGCCACGCACGTGATTAAAAAAATTACACCACTTGGCAGGATCTTTACAACATAAATTAAAATTCCATTTTATACATGGACTTAAATGATACTTTACAGTACATATCATTTTTAGATGTAAATGGCATACTATACATATATAGCAAAAGCATAACATTTGCTAGCCAGTCATTCGTGTTGGAAAGTTTTTTTGTCTTCTCCAAAAACACTATGAAATCACATGGGAATTGTGGTGATGGTTTTCCACTTCTCCAAAATGACAAAAGAAAAAAAACTCATTTTGGGCGTTGTAACACTTTGTAATCGCATAGTATTTTGAAAATTATGATTGAAGTAAAAGAATAAAATTATTCAAAGGATCAGTAAAAGAATAAAATTATTCAAAGGATCAACACTATATGGCATTACTGTTTAGTACCAAATGCACCTTGCACATTTCCTTATATGGAACTAATAATGTACCATGCTTCACAACCCTTAAACACTTACTTCACAACCCTTAAACACTTATGCCATATAAATTTCATGTCCATCACAAGAACCCAAGCATAATGACTCTTATGTAAGACTGAAGGGACAAAAAATAGTAAATTAGTGACAAGCCACTTCACAATATTTACACTCAAATTTTTAGAATACTGACAGGTTAAAAGTAGAAATTACAAAAGACAGGGATGTCTCTTTGATCAGAAAACAAATACTTTTTCAGGTAGTCGTTCTCAAGCAGTTATCTTCAATTTCTCTTTGTTTTTTTTTTCCACTTTTGAACTCTCCTGCAGACCCATCCCAGCATCCAGAATCACCTCTGTGTAATGCAGATAAATCCTTGTTAGACGAGTAATGACTGAATGAAACACTTACAATATCACAATCTTATTAATAGATAAAGGAAAAAATGAGTCTTATACACGATACTAACATTTTAAAGATATTGTAGTTGTAGTCCAATGTTGATTGTTTTCACATATGAGCTGAAACAAATAACTTCTTGTAGAAATTCAGGAGAAAAAGCCTAACATCACTATTAGCATGTAGTATTAAAAAAAAATTCTCCGAGCAAATACAAAGAAAACAACAATGGAAGGAGGAGGCAAGCCAACTCCTGGACCTAAAATCTGACCGGTTTATCAAGACACCATGTCAGCAGCCACACAACTTGCATCTCCCAAACTCCCAAGTCCCAACTGCGGGTAGCTTTAATCAAGAAGCAGAAGTGAATCAGGTCGTTGTACCTGTAGGAAAAGGCAGTCGGAGGAGCTTTCACAAGGTAAATCGAAGATGGAACAACACTGCAGAAATTGTTAAGTTTAATTTTGATCCTTCACTGATCAATTATCACTCAAACCTTGACCCAAAATTAACAACTGTAATTTTGTTGCATTAATCCATCTCGTACTGAAATAATAGAATTGGGGAGTCCAGCTCACCTGGCACAAATGCACAAACCTAACCATTGCAGATTTGTAGTATTAGTAGATTGTATTAAGTTCATCTCAAACATGTCTTATTTTAATAAGGAACAAATGTCACAAATATTTGGTCGATAGACTGCAGGTGACTGCAGAAATGATAATGATAAAGAGATAACTATGCACTTTGCTAATATATATGATGGGCAACATTGGGCAGCCATGTCTACACAATATACTACAGAAATGGCTTCAATATTGGATATTCTCCTAATTCTAACATCACCTATTTTTTCTAAAATAAAACAAGAGTGCATGCATCAGTCAACAGCAAATAAAAAAAAGAAGCATGCTTGCAGTTTTCTGGATATGGATTCAGGGGATTTGTATTATAGCTCAACAATATAACAGCAGTTATATTAGCAACCATGAAGATGACTGAATGCTTGCATGTTATCATCAAATGCTTGCGTGTCACTGAGGATTGAGGCGCACTATACTCCAAAACTGGATAACAGGAAGAGCCACTTGAGCTATATTGTCTGCAATTAAATTATTTAGTCATAACAAATGAAGGCATAAACATCTGCACAAACATAAAACTTTCACCTACAGTCAGTCAAAATGCAATTGATGGTGTTCTTGTAAAGTTTTATGGACGAAAACATCAGCAAAAACATGAAGCTCTCACCTACGACAAGACCATCACCAGCAATTAATTATTTATGGAAAAAAATATGCACAAACATCTAGTTTTCACCAACAGTCAAGTCAAAATAGTTACATATTCTATCCCAAGAAATTTTCCATGATAGAAATCTGAATGAACTGATACATTTCCTACAATTAAGCATACTTGCAAACCAATTCCACTGACAGCTATGCCAAATAAGTGGACTTAGTGTTTTCAAGTACTTACTCTGTAATGAACGAACAAAAGGCTTGGTTGTCAGTTGTCACACGTTTTGCCTTCACGTTCCAGATTCTCTGTAATGCACGAACAAGATGAGCAATGTTTGACAAAAGCAAGTGTTTGAACTATGAATGCTGCAGTAAGAATCATGTAAATTGCTGACAGCAGTCGACATTTGAAAAATTACCAAAGTTCATCATCAGAAGCAAACCTTTGCCTCACAACATGCAAAATGATCAGAGATGAGCAATATAAAATGACTTGATCAATAGGATAATCCATAATAGTACAATAACATAAAAAATAACAATATAAAGATTTTTGAGCACACATAAGTGTATATGTCATCTATCTGTAGTGTATAGCGAACACTATTGGTGCTTCTCAATTTCTCTAGGGGCTCAATCAGAAAAAAACCCAGTGACTTGGAACATACTCTATTGGTGATCATTAATCAGTTAAGAAGCCAAAAACGTTCCTAACAAAAATGAATTTGACCATTAAATTTGGAATTTTAATTGAGAACACAATGACCTGTTGTAACTGGTGTGATTAAAAAAACTAAAAGCGCTAAGCCACATCCTATAGCCCACTCAAAATTACCTACTGTTTGCTGCCTAGATGTGATATTTGGGGTTGCTTTCAGTCATCATATATAATAGTTCATAATATTATAAAATTTGTATTTTGAAGCAGAATCTAGCGGGCAGAGTATTTTTGAATGGAGAAAGTGTTTCCGTTGAAAATATTGCTTGTACAGGGCACAAGGAAAACTCCATATATTTTCTGATACTTAAGCCCTAACTTTACTGTGTCGTAAAGGCTACTGCAAAAGTAACTCATAAGGAAATCAACTACTGATGTTTCAGATATGTTCATGACAGTTCCAATGAACTTAGATATCATAAGTAGTGATATGTCACCTGTAAAACAGCGTTAAAATATGAGCTCACCTTCTGCGGCCATCATCACTTCTAGAGTACACGACATCACTCGTCTCATCAGCAAAGGTGACAAAAATTGCACACCAGCCTATGAAAACCAAAAAGAAATTTGCAATGAAATTCGAAATGTCTAGACAGAAAGGAAATCCCTCTAAATTCCACACCACCGGGTCTTCAATCTTCATTTTTTCACTTTTCCTTCAGGTACTGAGCATGCAAGAACAGATTAACAAATTCAGAAAAAATAGCACAATAGATCTATCAGACAGTACTGATCATCAAAAAACCAAGCTAAACCTAACCAGCCTCTCCTATCAAGCATCTGAAATAACCTAACGTACCTGCTCCTACAAAAATGGAAGAAACATGAAGAGACACATCGATCCTGTCTTCTCCCTCACCTCAACTCTGTTTTCCTTGCACTGGGGCAAACACATACAATCAGGGAGCAGATCGCACAAGCAAATGCAGCAAGCACATGGATCTGACGAGGAACAAAGCAAATCAGAGGTAGAGGGGAGCGGGAATCTGACCAGAACTTGAACTCGGTGGGCAGCGCTGGACTGTAGGCGAAGGGCTCATGGGAAGGTGGTGCTCGGCTCGCACTCGCCCGTGACATCCGCGTGGAGGCCACCGCCTCGAACGGCGGCTTGTGAGGCAGGGAGGCGGGCCGAGCACCCCATCTCGCGGGACGCCGCCGGATCTGGAGCCGGAGCGGGGAGGTTTCGCCGGAGGAGGTCACGATCTGGAGGCGATTTGCAGCGGAGGTGTGGTGGAGAGGTCGAGGGAAGGAAATCGCCGGCGATCACGGAAGGCAACCAGGAGGTGGGAATCGCGGCCGATCATGATGTCGCTGCCCAGGACAATGCGGTGGCATCCAACAGCGTCCCGAAAGCAACACAGGACGGTGGGCCGTGACCCAAGTACAAGATGGAGGCCCGGTCCAGTGGAGACGCGCGCCAGGTGCTTATAAGCAAAAGAGAGCGTGAGAGAGCGGCAGGCTGTAACAGAGTTGTTCTCTGCTTCCTTTCTTCTTCTCCAATCCTCCTACCCCAAATTATGTTGCTGTGCAACCTTGTATCGGATCTATGGTGGAAATTATCTAGAACTCTAATCCCCTCGACTTCCTATCTGTGATTGTGGTGTGCATCTCTCTATGAATCGCTGTCTGGATATTACACTGGTATCAGAGCCAGGTCGTGTCCATTCCTCTCGGAAATCTCTCGGCGTGAGTCGTAAAATTCCTCGGGGAAGGTGGTGATTGCCTTGTGCGGTCGCTAGAAATCCGTTACCCAGGTTGATTCCGCTTGGAGGAGAGGGATCTCGACGCTGGCGTATCAGCCCGGTCCACAGGCACGCTATCTGGTCGCGAAAATGGCGGAGACAGAGCAATCGCTCGCGGAGTCGATAACCAAGCTGGCCAAGCAGCTGGAATCCATTGATGGGAAGTTCAATTCGCTCAGCACTGATCTGGGGAAGGTGACCACCAAGGTGGATCTGGCGATGACTTCAATCGGACTGCTACAACAAGAGCAAGTTCAGGTCGCGAAGTCACTGAAGCTGTCCACGGGAGCGGGTTCATCTACTACCGAGGACGGACTCATGGGTACCTCACCAGGCGCCACTGCTTCATCAGCAGGCCAACCCTCTGCGGCAACAATTCCACCGTTGACTACACCACCTATGCCTTCTGCATCCCTGCTTCGGCAGCCGCAGGTGAATTCTGTTCATCCAACTCGCCCTACTCCGGTTTCAGAGGTGGTACATGTTCCTGTAGAGCGTACTGACGGAGGTCCTAAGAGAAACTGGATGCCGAAAATGGATTTCCCTAAATTTTATGGAACTGATGCTAAGATTTGGATAGATAAGTGCGTAGCTTACTTCACTATGTTTCAAATTCCCAACAACTTTCGGGTGTCAGCTGCTTCTCTGCATATGATAGGACCTGCATCACATTGGTACCAGTCCTACAAACACACACCAGGGTTCTTAGAGTGGGATACTTTTGTACATGCTGTGGTGGAGGAATTTGAGGTGGATACTCTAAGGGCCAAAACTATGGAACTGTTTGATCTGAGGCAATCTGGCACAGTGGAGGAGTACAGAAAAGCATTTGAGCAGTTGGTGTACAATGTCAGGCTATATGATCCTGCAATTAGTGATATGATTCTGGTTTCTCAGTTTTTGATTGGCTTAAAACATGAGATCAGAGCACTAGTGGAACCTCAGTTGCCGAACACTGTTCACAAGGCTGCTGTATTAGCAAATGTACATGAGCACCTATTGGAAAAGTCTAGGAAATCTCCAGGCAAGAGTTTCAGTGCTAAGGCAAATGTTTCTGTTAGCAAGCATGACAACAAGAGTTCTTTCTCTCCAACAGACTTGTGGAAAGCTCGGCAGTTAAAGGAATATCGCAGAGCAAACAATTTGTGCTTCAAGTGTGGTGAAAAATATTCACCAGGTCATAAATGTCCAGTTCTGCCTGCTGGTATTCCGGTGGCTCAACTCTCAGTTATCATGGCAGAGATTGGAGATGGGGGTGGATTTCTCTCAGAAGAGATATTGGACACACTTGAGTCTGGTGATGTAACCCATTCTGATGATCCTGATGGGTATGTGTCACTTCATGCCATCTCTGGCACTCAAGGAAGTAAGGCTATACACCTACGAGCTCTGGTGGGAAACCAAGTCCTGTCAATATTGGTCGATTCTGGTAGCTCCCACACCTTCCTTAATGCTGCCATGATTGACAGGTTACAATATGTGCCAACTCCAACCTCCAAAATGCATGTTAAAGTGGCTAATGGTCAGTTATCAGTTTCTGATCACGAGGTTAAAAATTTGGAATGGTGGATTCAAGGTCACACATTCTGCACTGATGCTAGGATCCTCAACCTGGCAGCCTATGATCTCATATTAGGGATGGATTGGCTTGAGAAATTCAGTCCCATGACTTGTGATTGGCTAGAAAAATGGATTGAATTTGAGTATAAAGGGCAACAAGTGAAATTGCAGGGTGTCACTTCTGCACCTGTTTCTGAACTGGCAGAAATTTCTGGTGAACAATTGCTTAAGTGGCACAAAGGGAATGATGTTTGGGCCACAGTGGTCATTTCTCCTGTCAATGATAACAATGCAATGCAAGAGCTCTACTTGGTGAATGGCATTCCAGTGGAAATACAAGATGTCATTCATGAGTTTGATCAACTCTTTCAGGTGCCCACTGAATTACCTCCACAAAGAGCATTTGACGATGCCATTTCCCTGTTACCAGATGCTGTGCCAGTTAATTGTCGCCCATACAGATACTCTCCTCAACAGAAGGATGAGATAGAAAGGCAAGTGGAGAGCATGCTGAAATCTGGTGTTATTATACCCAGTCTCTCACCATTTGCTTCTCCAGTGTTGCTAGTCAAAAAGAAGGATGGAACATGGAGGTTCTGTGTTGATTACCGAAAGTTAAATGCTGCTACTATCAAAAATAAGTTTCCTATGCCAATTATAGATGAATTTCTGGATGAAATTGCTGGTGCACAATATTTCACAAAATTGGACCTAAATTCAGGATTTCATCAGATAAGGGTCACTCCTGGGGATGAACACAAGACAACATTTAAAACTCATCATGGACACTTTCAGTTCAGGGTAATGCCCTTTGGCCTCACTAATGCACCAGCAACCTTCCAGTGCTTGATGAACTCTATTTTCAGCAAGTTTATGAGGAAATTTGTGCTTGTATTTATGGATGATATACTCATATATAGTAAGAGTCTAGAGGAACATGTGGAACACTTAAGATTGGTGTTTGAAGTGTTGAAGCAACACAAGTTGTTCATCAAATTCAGCAAGTGTGCCTTTGCCCAGAAGCAAATTGAGTACTTGGTCATGTAATCTCTGACAAAGGGGTAGCAACAGATTCCTCTAAAACAAATGCAATTTCTAACTGGCCAGTTCCTCAGAATTTTACAGAGCTCAGGGGATTTCTTGGCCTTACTGGTTACTACCGAAAATTTGTCAAGAGTTATGGTATACTTGCCAAACCACTCACAACTATTCTGCAGCATAAACATTTTTCTTGGACTGAAGAAGCACACCAAGCTTTTTTGGCACTCAAATCTGCAATGGTTACCACACCAGTTCTTGCTTTACCCAACTTTGAGTTGCCATTTGAGATCGACACTGATGCATGTGACAAAGGTGTGGGTGCAGTTTTGGCTCAACAAGGTCATCCAGTAGCATATTTCAGCAAAGCTTTGAGCAAGGCAAATCAAAAACTATCCACATATGAGAGGGAATTCATGGCTGTGCTTATGGCAGTTGACAAATGGAGAAGCTATCTGCAGAAGAAGCCTTTTGTCATTAGAACTGACCATAGAAGTCTATGTCATCTACAGGATCAGAATTTATCTACTGAAATGCAACGAAAAGCAATGATCAAGTTAGCTGGGCTACAATTCAAACTCCAGTACAAAAGAGGACATGAAAACAAAGTAGCTGATGCCTTATCAAGAGTGGGAGAATTTATGGGATTACACTCCATTTCCACTTCTGTGCCAATATGGATACAAGAGGTGGTTAACTCATATGCAGTGGATGAAAAGGCACAACAACTACTGCAGGAGTTAGCTGTGGTTACACACAATGCTGAAGGTTACTGTTTAACTGATGGTTTAATCAGATACAAGAAGAAAATATGGGTAGGTGCTAATTCAGCTCTACGCACTAAAATCATCAGTGCTTTTCACTCCTCTGCAATGGGTGGACATTCTGGCATACAGGCTACACACCAGCGTGTTAGCAAATTGTTTGCTTGGTCTGGCATTAAGAAAGATGTTGACTCTTTCATCAAACAGTGCTCCGTTTGTCAGATGGCTAAACATGAAAACTGTAAGTCCCCTGGCTTGTTAAGTCCCTTGCCT
Organism: Eragrostis nindensis; assembly: GCA_012490785.1. NCBI lineage: Eukaryota > Viridiplantae > Streptophyta > Magnoliopsida > Poales > Poaceae > Eragrostis > Eragrostis nindensis. The sequence goes on along the minus strand of JAAXCT010001529.1, from coordinate 147,239 downwards.
ATTCCTGATAGTGCTTGGAAAGACATATCCATGGACTTCATAGAGGGATTGCCTAAATCTGAAGGGTTCTCTGTGATTATGGTGGTGGTGGACCGTTTCACAAAATATGCCCATTTCATGCCTCTAAAGCATCCTTATACTGCTGCAACAGTGGCTGACATATTCTTGAGTAACATTGTTAAGCTGCACGGAGTTCCCAGGTCAATAGTTTCAGACAGGGACAAGATATTCACCAGCTCCTTCTGGACTGACCTGTTCAAGCTGTTGCAGACAAAGCTCAAAATGAGCTCAGCCTACCATCCTCAAACTGATGGTCAGTCAGAGCGAGTGAACCAATGTTTGGAAATGTTTTTGAGGTGTGCTATCTCTGATACACCAAAGAAGTGGATTAAATGGCTGCCCCTGGCAGAACTCTGGTATAATTCCTCTCATCATGTGTCCATCAATTGCTCTCCTTTTAAAGCATTGTATGGTACAGAACCATCAACTGGTGCAGTGCCTGTGTTAGCAAACTCTGAAAATTCTGATGTTCACTCCACTCTGATGGAAAGACAATTGTTCTCTGATATGTTGAAGGAACAGTTGGCAAGAGCTCAAAACAAGTTTAAGCATTATGCTGACAAAAACAGATCTGAGAGGACTTTTCAAGTGGGAGAGCAAGTTCTGTTGAAGTTGCAGCCCTATGTCCAGAATTCTGTGGTCAGAAGGGACTGCCCTAAACTGTCCTACAAGTTCTATGGACCTTTCTCAGTCACAGAAAAGATTGGGTCCACAGCATATAAACTTGCATTGCCATCTTCAAGTCAAGTGCACCCCGTTTTCCATGTGTCTCAGCTTAAAGCTTTTACCCCTGATCACACACCAGTATATGCTGATCTGCCTGCTCCTATGCTGGATGTTACTTCTGTTGAGCCTGAAACAATCCTGGAGAGGCGGCTCACGAAGAAGGGTAATAATGCAGTGACTCAAGTGCTGATCAAGTGGACAAATCTGCCGGAAGAGATGGCAACTTGGGAGGATTATTATGTGCTGAAGCAACGTTTTCCATCTGCACTAGCTTGGGGACAAGCTGGAACTCAAAGGGGGAGCAGTGTCGCTGCCCAGGACAATGCGATGGCATCCAACAGCGTCCCGAAAGCAACACAGGACGGTGGGCCGTGACCCAAGTACAAGATGGAGGCCCGGTCCAGTGGAGACGCGCGCCAGGTGCTTATAAGCAAAAGAGAGCGTGAGAGAGCGGCAGGCTGTAACAGAGTTGTTCTCTGCTTCCTTTCTTCTTCTCCAATCCTCCTACCCCAAATTCTGTTGCTGTGCAACCTTGTATCGGATCTATGGTGGAAATTATCTAGAACTCTAATCCCCTCGACTTCCTATCTGTGATTGTGGTGTGCATCTCTCTGTGAATCGCTGTCTGGATATTACACATGAGTCTTGTGCGGGCGGATCCAGAACCTCCATTCAGAAGCATCCGGCCGACAGTAAGATCTTAACCCGTAATCCTTTGTACCTGAAAACTTCATGAAGATGAAAAGCAAGTAAGCTGAAGTGATGCGCGACCTGACAGAGTTTGAAAATAGAGAACCGGACGCTGAGGACAATACAGGTAGGCCGAGTAACATTAGCTACCAATGACACAACTATGCGCTTCTTGTCAAGAATATGATTGCAAGGTGTCCAAGCTTTACAGAATACTTGATACTGGTCGTGAACTGGGAATCCTGAAAAGGCGGATGGGACGGAGTCGACCATGACCACCATCACCGATTAGGACTTTAGATACTAACGGGCTAGATTAGCACCACAATCCCCATGCAAGCATGTTCAATGCAGAGGTCTGAGAGAATGACAAACTGCCACGGCAACTCTATGCGGCTGCTGTCAAGCCACACGATGCAGTAGGCTGCATAGCGAGGTCTCTCGCTTTAGTTGCCGACGAGCTTTCCACTAGTACAAAAAAATTCTCGTAATCACCTATCTCTCTATCTTAGGATTTGTTTGAAGTGTCTTCTTCATGACACAAGCATCACCTACTGCTCAACAACTGTGAGAGATAGGGATATAGAAGCAGAGATGTTGCTTCCCGAACAACTAAAGTGCGTCACACGAGCTGCCGTATCTGCTCACTTTTGTTTTCTTTCTTTGCCGATGATAAAACATGATCGTGTGCTCTTTCCTGTCACGCGCTGTTCATGACCCCTGACCCAAATTCCAAACCGTGATCTGATGCCGCGTATTTGGAAATTGAATAACCAAAGAGATGATGCAAGTATATGTTATGTTGTTAGTATGCGGTGGTCAACTTCCAGAAGTGTTTGTTTGTTTGTTTTGTGTTTCTTTACGGATAGCGTAGTACATGTGCTTTCTGTGTGTGTTATCGGCATCGGAATATCGTTGACGGGTGGTGTTCGGGTGCACTTGGTTCGGGTGCCAGGAATTCCTCAACTGAAAGGCTCGTTCCAGTTCACATAGAGGAGAATCCTTTCATTTCTCATGATTTTTTCTTATCATCACTTTGGTCTCATGTAATATTTTATATATAGTTTACAGGACCACTTTATCTGCAATACAATAACTATACAAACATTTTGTCACTGAAAGTTGTTTCTAGTGGATCCTTTACCAGCAAAATTCTCAAGTTCTGAGCGATGCTTCAGGTTTGAAGCATCATTACAAGCTGACCGTTCATGGCCGACTACTACGACACCGACAAAACCAAATCTTATCAAAATAATTCAAGCTACTCATGCACGAAAGCGAAATGCAAAGGCTAACTTGGTGCACGAGCTCATCAAAAAAATGGTGCATAAATGGTAGTATAGATTTTGGCACAAGACAACTATCTCAACGGATTTCCTTGTCATCGCAACCACTGCAAAGACTTATCTCACGCGACTAATTTGTTTCAGTCCAAAATGCCAAGAGATCTCAGCATTCTCATACAACGGCCCTGTTCGTGTCTTTAGGCCTAGAGGTCATATCAAAACTAATCTTACTATTTAAGCGTCTTAAATAAGTTTAATTACAAAACCTTTTTACAGATGTGGGCTAATTTGCGAGACGAATCTAATGAGACTAATTAATCTATGTTTTGCTACAGTGATGCTACAGTAACTATCGTCTAATCACGGCTTAATTACCCTCATTAGATTCGTCTTGCAAATTAGTACAAGGTTCTGCAGTTAGTTTTATAATTAGACTTATTTAAGACGCCTAAATAACAAGATTAGTCTTGATGTGACCTTTAGGCCTACTCCCTCTGTCCCAAAATAGATGTCGTTTGACTTATTTTTGACCGCTCGTCTTATTCAAATTTTTTGCGCAAATTTTATTTATTTTTTTACAGTTTATTTTATCATTGAATATATTTTAATCATGACATATTTGTTTTTATATTTAAATAATTTTTTTGAATAAGACGAAGGGTCAAACATGATGTCCAGTGACAACTATTTAGGGACGGAGGGAGTAGAGAAAGGAACACCCCCAACAGATGCTCAGAAAGCAATCGGGACATGTCATCGATTATTAAACAGTGCCATGTCGCCGCCAAAGCACAAATGATGTGCGCCACTTATGATTCTGTCCGAATTTCTTTTTCTCTCGCTAGTTTCTTAAGCTGACAGGACAGCTACTACTGTAGGTCTGCTCAGGGACAAACACGTCAGTGACAGCTCAGATATATAAACCAGAAAACAGAAAATGTAGGGCAAAGAATATGAAACTGTAGGAATCTTCTTGGATTTGATTCTTTTCACTGCAGTCCCCTAGAAGTATATCTACGTACGTACAAATCACAACAGTAGTACAACTAGTAGTGCTGTTTTTTCTTACATGGCAGTTTTAAAATTGAAGAAGAACAATTTAAAAATGCTGATGAAAGTGTTTTGAATTTAGATTCAGGTTGCCGGGCGACATGTCAGAAACCCAGAAATGAACTCTGGCGCTTCGTGCTTGGGAGAGGGTCAGAAACATTTCAGGCGTTGGCTCTGAACTGTGTGCGAACAGTTGTCATTTCTGAACACGATTCAGAGCCTGCTTTAATTTATATATATAAAAAAAGAAAAGATTCAGAGCCTGTTCAAAATCCACAGCATGAGTACTATGGGGGTGTTCGTTGCACCCCCTCTAAACTTTAACACCTGTCACATCAAAGAGAATCTTACTATTTAAACATATTTTTATTAATTTAATGACAAAACCTATGTCACGACCCCCTCTCTAAATCACGAGACGAATCTAATGATCCTAATTAATCTATGTTTTGCTACAGTGATGTTACAGTAACCATCGTCTAATCACGCCTTAATTACCCTCATTAGATTCGTCTCGCGAATTCGAGCGGAGTCCTGAAATTAGTTTGTAATTAAACTTTATTTGTAATCACAATATTCGTTGAAAAAACCCTCTAAAGTTTAGACTCTATGCAACGAACACCCCCATGGTTCAGATCTCGTCGATCCAACATTTCTTAATTCGCAGTAAATTATTGCACATGAGATATCATCATTATGAAAATTCTGCATCATGGAACCATATACAATTGTTTGACGAAAAGAATAGTCCATGTGTACTCAGTTATACTATATCTAAGGATGTTTTCTGCATCATTGAGCACCTAAAATAGAGATGGAAAATTAAGGACGGTGCATGATTTTATTGAATGGCCGACACAAATTGCAACATGCCAATAATCTACGCTAATAGTAGTATCTATCATTGTTACTATCGTCTAGACAAGGTCTTGCATAAATGAATTCAAAGTTCAATGGTTCTTGCACGCGAAACAGAAGTGGTCTCTCCTTGGACGAGTTCTCGTTCTGAACTCTGAAGTGTAACCTCTTTTCAAAAAAAAAAAAAAAAAAAAAACTCTGAAGTGTAACGTCGCAAAACGTAACGGCTGCGGTCAATCAAGGTGTACGCGAACAACAAAAAGAGACACGAAACTGTTGATACGCGACAGCGGAAATGTTCAACTGTGTAACCATGGTCTCTGGAAAGGCTACGGTTCCGAACGAAACCATTGAACTTTAGACTGTGCCTGCATCGTTGACGCTTGACACCTCTTTGGATTCAGGAGAAACAGGTGGCGTAGTTCCAAGTTTCCGGCCAAAAAGAAACAGCAGACGAAAAGATCAACAAACAAGACGAAAGGTTTTTTCTCTCCGCGCTCAGGGAGCAGACTTGAAATCGTAAAACAAGAAACAGCAGTTTCCAGCTCATAAGTGCAATACTTTAACGAATTATCTATAGAAGTACGTACATCAAGATTACTTTGAGCCAGGAAAAATACTACTCGGGGCATCTTTCGGGGCCGGCCAAAGTGACATACTGGTACCCGGTTTCAAAAAAGCGAGACACCGCGTGCTGAGTCTGCTTACGCCACGACAGCGCCTGCAGAACTGACGGTGCCGGTGCAGACATTGCCACGGCTTGCTCGCTCAGCTCGCGTGGTGGACGATGAAAGCGTCTACGACATTTCCTGGGCCTCGCGCGCCGATCACGAGCTCCGATCCAGGTCGCGGCATTTTTCCACGGGCAAATGATGATGGTTCGATTCGATTCGATGCGACCACCCCCAGTTCATCAAGTAGTAGTGGCCGTACGCCGAACTCTCTGTTTACTCCTCGCGTACTCGGAAAGTACATGCTTGGCCACGGAACACGTAGTCCGTCGGCGTTCTCGTAAAGGCCGGGCGGCCGGCTTAACACACGTTCCCGGGCCGGCCGGTACCGGAAAGCGAAGGGCGCGGGTTAGTTGGGACGGATCGTGATCGGCAGGCACAGGCACGAATCATTTGGCGACGGCGACGGCTTAATTATTTGCGGCGCCGGGTCCAATCATCAACGCGCGCGACCGGCGCCCGTGGTCGCGCGGCCGTCCTGCCTGGCCCCGATGGACCGGACCGGAGCCGCCCGACTGTCTTGAACGCTTGATCGGGCGGCCCGGCGCCGCGCCGCGCATGTGTAGGTCCTCACGCCGCGCCGCGCGGGCATTGCGTCGCCGCCCGGCCGCGTTACTCCGCGCTTGGCTGGTTGGTCGCGTGGCCCCGGTTTCTGTTCCTGCCAGTTCTTCGTGCGTGTGCCCATGGTCCATGGCTCCATGCGTTGCTAGCTCCTCGTCAGCCACGGCGCCTTGATTTGGGAGTGGCCCGGGGCCCCGGGCCTCCACCAGCTGGCTGGGTGCGTGCACCGTGGGCGTCCGAATCCAGCGCGGACCTCTCCTGGCCGCCACGTGCCCGGCTCCCACTCCATAGACGGTCCACCGCACCAATTACAAAAGGCCCCACGCACCATTCACTCGTTCGCCTTGCACACACGGGCGCCCACCTCTCCGCCTAGGCCCCTACCGTCCGTCCCGGCCCGGTCACACAACGCCATGCCTGCCCCACGGGCCATGGCTCAACGCAGGCACGATGCACCCTCCCATATGTTTGGGTCGCCCCTTTCCGTCACATATGCTGATCTTGGGTGGCGACGCATTGACGACAACGTGCCGATCGAGTGCTAGAGTAGTAGGCCGGGGAACCAGTGAAGACGAAAGCAGCATTGTCTGATGCTGTCCCTATATATCCTCTCGGTCAACGGTGAACCATGTTCCTCTCCGCCGCTCCTGCCGAGCGTTGTTGTACTCCACACATGCATGGTAACACCCGCATTGACAAGCGGCAACAGAATGTCAACCCGTGCGTAAAGAGGAAAGTAAACACATGGCTGCAGAACAGAAAAAACAACACTACCCAGGATGATTCCTGCAGCCCGGAATCGAAGCATCTACTGCGAAACACATACCGCGCTGCTGCTCCGAAGAAGCGCGCCAAACATTCATCTTTCGTTGGCTCCTCCAACTCCTTGGAAATTAGATGAGCGCGAGCATGTGCCGTCACATGATTGGGCGCTTCGATCATTTCGCATGTGTAGCAGCTCCCGTGAGCAGGAGGTGGAGGAGGGCGGCGTGGGCGCCATCACGGTGCCGCGGCCCCATCATTGGCACTCGCGGGTCGTGGCCGGTGTTAACAGCAACAGCAACAATATTCATCAGCCGGCGTGGTGGCGAAAAGGCTCGAGCGAATCTGGGAGAGAAAGGCGCAAACCGCGAATTCTTCATGCCCCACAGCGCCGGCCGGACCCACCCAACACGTGGCGCGGCGCGGCCCGACCGACCCGCGCTCCGGGACCGAGCGCCCTGCCCGGCCTCTCCGCGGGATCTTGCTGCGATCCGGTGGGGAGCGAGGGAGAGAGTGATCGAGCTCGCGGCTCGCGTCACATGTCGGTTTGTGCGGCCGCCGGCAGGGCATGTGTACGTGGGTGCTGCGGAGGCGGCAACCACTCTGCCCACTGGTGAGGCCGATCCGCTCGCTGCTGGCACGGTTGGTGGCGCTGGCGCAGGCTGCCGTCGTATTTGTAAATAATCTTTCCCCTTTCTTTTCTTTTCCCCAAAGTTTGTAAGGGAGTGGCTCCCGTCGTTTGGGTAAAAAGAACACTGGGGATAACGAAACCAAGCGCAATTATGCAAAGCGGCTAGTATCTAAAGAGGCGAGGTGTGTGCACAGTAGGAGATCACTGAGCTTTTCCCAGCCCCTGACGATTAGGCCATTTGGTTCAATGCACTGATGCTAATTATGCATCACCAGTAAAGCACTCCACAATCACATCAGATTGCGACTGGGTCGAGCTCAAGAAACCGTTCACGTCAGAGTACTTCAGTAACCAGCTACTTGCACTTGCGCACTGACCCACCTTCCCTGTCGAGTAAGCACACCGCGAAGACTTCTTCCCTTTTTTTCAGCTCGAATTGCGTCGTCTATCTGCACAGGTGATCTCGTGTGTGTGACCGGAGAAGAAAAAAAAACACGTTGATCAACAAGAAAAATATCCCTGCGACTCGGTGCTTGCCATGCGTCGACGTCATCCGAAACCGAGTGGTAGGCTCCAGCCATGCATATACATCCGTCCTCGGATAGGTAAACGACAAGTGGTCGAGGTGCTCCTAGCTCTCCACACCAAATTCGCAGCAACGACAAAAAGGGTATGCGTGCCATAAGTGGGGGAAAGAAACAGGCGGCATGGCACGCCATGCATGCGCTCCACGCCTCGGAAAACGATATTGTCCAACCGAGGCTAGATTCATCTGCCAGAGATCAACGTCGTTTTCAGCGTTGCGGGAGGAGACGAGCGAGCGACGAGCCTCCCTCGCAGGCTGCCACCAGGCAAGGCAAGGCGAGAAGAGCTCATCACTCATCAGCTTTACCGCGAGGACAGGAAGCACGGACGCCATCATCCTGGACATCTTCCAGGCCACAAGAAGCGGCAGAAACCACCAGCTTTTCGGTGGCGCCAAAGAGAGACAGCGAACCAGGTGGCGGAGATGCCACTAGAGGAACCAAAAAAAAAAAAAAAACCGAGCTATCGCCATCGGTTGAACCGGTAAAGGTTGCGGAGTTACCAAGCAAGTTGTCACGGCCAACGAGCGAGCTCGATCGCCGTTCTAACCACGGGGCGGGTGCCGGCCGCCGGTGGTGGGTAACGGCAGCCACTACTCACAAGTGGCACGGGAAACAGGTGTGAAAAAACGTTACGGAGACGTTAAAAAACCGAATCCAACAGCAGGGTCGATCGAATCAAATTGCCGAGGCTCGAACCAACGGTTGCTTTTCAGAAACCAGAGTACTTTTCTTCTCGTATCCACTGGAAATCTCAGACACCAAGTTGATTCCTGACGTTGCACGTACACACACTGCAACCACTAGCACAATCCAAACCACACGAGCACACGAATTCAAAGCTTTTTTTGCTGTTTTGCTGCACACGCACCTTTGGCTCTCGCCGGCGGCGATGAAGCAAGCAACCAAACTAGAGGAGGGAAGGGAATGTAGAAAAGGTTTGGAAAGTTGAAATTACAGGAGACTAGACTATTCTTGGGTTCTCCGGACGACATCTCGCTTGAGGGAACTGTACACTCGCTCGCGGACGCAAACACGCTGTTTGGTATATACACGCGCGCCGCCGGCCGGCCGGCCGGCCGGCTGGCGCCGGCTCGTCTCGCCGAAAAGTTAAGAAAGCAGGCACACCAAGGTGGATTGGTAGCTGGATTGGGGTTCACTCCGCCGCAACGACCGCCGTTGGCCTTGCGCGGAGGCTCGGGCTCCGCGGCTGCCTCAGCATCTCGATTAGCGCCTCTGCCTGCGGATTACGCAATGGATTAGTTTCTGAATCGTATTGGATTAAGCGAGAAATGGGGGAAGGGATTGTAATTTTGTTGAATCGTATTGGTTTAACAGTGGGAATGCGGTCTTTACCTTGGTTTTGAGCTTTGGGCGTGCGGAGGATGATTGGGAGAGCGCGACGAGGGGAGGGATGGCGCCCTCGCGGGCGACCATGGTGCGGTACACGGCGTTGTCCTCGCAGATCTGCAGCAGGGAGAGCGTGGCGATTTCCTTCTGCCGCGAGGTTCCCACCTCCACCATCTCGACGAGGACGGGGACGCCGCCCTCCTCGACGGCGGCGGCGCGGCCCTCGGAGGAGCCCACCAGGGAGTGGAGGACGTAGGCGGCCTTGTCCACCATGCCGGACTCCGGGTCGGCCATGAGGTCGAGCAGCGGGCGCACGGCGCCGGCCTCGACGGCGCGGAGGCGGTTCTCGCGCGCGCCGCTGCAGAGCGCGTACAGCGCCGTGGCGGCGTCCTTCTTCCCGCGCGTGCCGCCGGTCTCGAGGAGGGAGACGAGCAGCGGGATGGCGCCGGCCCGGCCGACGGCCGCGGCCGCGGAGCCGTCGAGCTGGGCCAGCCGGAGCAGCGCGCAGGCCGCGTTCTCCCGCGCCGCGGGCGACGCGGCTGACTTGAGCGCCTGCACCAGCGGCCGCATCGCGCCGGCCTCGACGATCATCGCCTTGTTCTCGTCGCAGAGCGAGAGGTTGAGCAGCGCCGTGACGCCGTGCTCCTGCAGCAGCGGGTCCGGGTGCGACAGCAGCGCGACGAGCGGCCGCACGGCGCCGGCCGCCGCGATGCGGACGCGGTTGTCGGGGTTGTGCTTGGCCAGCAGGCGGAGCTCCATCGCCGCGCGCCGGAGCGAGTCCAGCGACGGCGACGGCGACTCGAGCTCCGCGACAAGCGACGAGATGGCGTCCTCCGACGCCTCGGCCGCGCAGGAGAGGAGCAGGCGGTGGATGCCCGCGGCGGCGGCGGGCGTGAAGGAGAGGTCGTCGCTGCCGCACTCGCTGAAGGGCTCGGAGCAGGACGAGTCGCCGCTGTCGCTGTAGCAGCTAGTGCTCCGCCGCCGCGGGGAGGTAGACGCGTCGGACTCCATCCCGGCCGTCAGCTCCTTATTGCGCGGCGCAGCTCGGAGAAAAGCAAATGCCGGGAGGCGAGGTGGAGGTGGAGGGGGTGGTGGCGAGGCTGGGAGCCGCGGGGGTGGGGAATGGAATTGGGTGCCTTGCGTTTGGAGAGCGGAGACGACGCGAAGGAGCGAATGAAATAAGGAAGGGTTCGGTCGTGTTAACACACTAGCGTTAACTAATCCACCCGCGTTAACCTTTTCCCCCGTCAGTTCTAGTACATCCGCGGCCGTTAGATCATATCTGACGGTGCTGGTGCGCCCGCGTATGGAAGCGTGGCGAGCGACGGACGGAACGGTGTTTGCCGCGTAGATCTGCGGCCGTTGGATCGGAACGCGACGGTGGAGCAGGCGCGCATCTCGTTAGGGAGCAGCCAGACCGGTGGGCGAGGAGGAGTTGGGGGCGTGACACGTGAGATGGGTCCCGCGCGCGCGCGTACGTACGGCGTGGTGCACGTGAGAGCGTCAGGACGCGTGCGCCTCCGGAGTCCGGAACTCGGGGCTGGTCCACCTTGGCGTGCACCACGCTGGGCTGCTTCGAGTGGTGGGCAGGCTTTCCTGGGAACCGCGTGGCCCGTGGAGCAGAGACCCCGAGCGCGCGTGCACTGGGCTAGAAAGGGACTTTTGTGTTGGGCTGGCTGGAAATGAGCTGATCGGATGACACACGATACATTTTTCCTCTGATATTCCTTGCACTTTTAAAAAACACGCAAGCTAAGGTAGTTTAAACTTCAAGATACAAAATGACTAAAATGTTTTGATAACAAATCAAAATGTTAACCTATATTCTATAATGGTAAAGTTGGAAAGCATTCTAGGAAGACGTGAAGTGTCAAGTGTTTCAAACTAGACAAAGTGATAAAAAATGGCAAGCATTGAAAAACCACGGGAGTAATACCACAATGGGATCAGCCTCTCTGGCATGGAATTGCCCAGAAGCACCACTCGTCTTTGTTTGATAAGACCGAGAAGACTAGAGGAGCCAATGCTCCAGAATCCGCGATTTGTATCGGTCTTTTTTTGTTTCTCTATATGAGCCTGCCCACTCGTTGAGTGATCGTGTGAATCACATGTGACAGTGTGACACCGTACATAAGACCCGATTGGCCGATTGACTTAAGTTTCTTCAGCTGATCAATTGTTGCGACAGAGAGCAGCAACTTCGTACGTATGCAGAAAGAGATCCGGATGAGGAAATCGCAACTACCACCGGCGACAACAATTCCAAAAAGAGGCTGCCAAAAGTGATCCATCTCTTAGTCTTACGTAGTATACATCATTGGGAAATGAGTAGGATAAGCACTTGACCGGTTGTTAAACACGCGTTGCTGTTGACTGACAAACTCGTCTTCGTCCAAAAAGTTACTTCTACGTGTCTAGCTGTAAAAGCTATAATCGGCAAATAAAAGTGTAGTGCAGCAAAGTGGTCGTTTTGGTAAAAGAAAACTCTTTTTTTTTTTGCGAAACTCGTCTAATTAAATTGAACTTACTGTTCACAGAAAACATTCGTAACTCAACTTACTGTTCTTTACCAAAAATCTCCACGGTCGCAGCATTCCTTCAGATATCCTTCAGGTATCTCCACGGTCAGTCAAGTCGTCGTTGATAGTTACTGACAACGATCTCCCGAATAATAAAACAACCGTCATACATGACGAATCACTGGGAGCGGATATCATACATGTCCCCAAGCAATAATGATTTGATTTCCGTGCTTACGTTACACTCACTGACAAACTGAACAACGGCCATTCAGCTTGCTTACTGAACTTTCTGAAGACAGGGCCACGGAGAACCTTCAGCTAGAACACTGTGGAGCAAGTTAAGTACAAGCGGCACGACACTAGAATCAATTCGTGCATTGTGCATTGCAAAGTGTACTGTGATCGGTGGAAATTGATGTTTACTAGTCCATGTACGCATCCTGGAGCGGGCCATTTTATGAACTCATTCCTAGCAGCTATGATTTTAATGCAGAGTAGTACTTGATAGCATCACAAATCTGACTGATGATCCTAGCCAACAGCCAACTGACCACAGGTGCAATGCAAATTATGCAACTGCGATGATGGCTGTGCTATGTTGGTCCTCGCATGTGTGTACATGCATTGATATAGATCTCTGCGGTTTAGCCGTTTCGCAGAGTATTATTTAGAGAAAAGTCTAATTCACCTCCCTCAACTATTGAGGGTAGCGCAATCTACACCTTGAATTACAAAACCGGGTAACCGCAGTCCTTCAACTATAGGGGTGGGTGCAATTTGACTCCCTGAGCGGTTTTCAGGGCGGTTTTGTCCGACGTGGCACCGTGGGTCCCACAAGTCAGGTGCCACGTCACTTTTTTTTCTTTTCTTTTTTTTTCTTTCTTCCCGCTGAACACCAGCCTTGTCGGGCAATTCGTCGAACACCACGCATGCGCGGCGGCCAGCGAGGTGCGGCTCCTCCACGAGAGCGGAGAGCTCCGGCGCGTCCTCGTCGGCGCGGCGCCGGCGCCGCCCGCGCCCTGCTTGTCCTTCGGCGGCTCGCGGTTCACGCCGTGCGACGCCTACGGGGGCAGACAGACCGCCGGTTCAGCGAGAAGACCGGCAGGTTCCGCATCTTGCGCGGCGTGCAATGAGACGGGCTCATCCGGTGCGCTGCCTGCTGCTTCCGGCGGCTGACGTGCGCGTGTACGTCCCGTATCGATTGGAGCCGTTCCAAGTGGAAGAGAAAGATGCTTAATTGCCGATGGATCGACAGCAGCACCGGGAAGCAATCCAATCAGATAGCAGCGGGAAGCAATTGAATAGGTGAAGTATTCAATCCCTCGACGCGTTGAAGCAATAAAGGAATAAAGTATTCACCTGCTTTGACGCGATGATTGGGTCTAAATTCAATCGAATCCAACGGGATCGTGCTTCTTTCTCGCCATCCGCCACTCCAAGGACGAATAGGTGAGCTAGGAGGCGGTCTACGTGGCGCCAGGAGAGCTGGAATCGCACGGCCGCCTGGAAGAGAGCTTGCGGAGAAGCGGCGGTTGAGGACGGGAAGCACGGAGCGGCGGCGGTTGAGGCGTCGTCCGACGCGTTCTGGTGCTGGTACAACACCGTGCAGAGGCGGAGCAGCGACGCGGTGGCGAAGAGGCGACGCGGCAGGATGGCGTTGAGGCGGCGTCGGTCGAGCCTGCGGGCGACGGCCACTCGGCGAGGCAGAGCGCGCGGCACGGCTTCGGGTCGGCGGCCAGGGCCTGGAGCACCGCCGTCGCGCAGCTGGGCGCGGCGAGGGAAAGAGGAGAAGAAAGGAGGAAAAAAAAAAGAAAAAAGAATGACGTGTCATCTGACACGTGGGTCCCACTACGCCACGTAGGATAAAACCACTTTGAAAACCGCCCAAGAAGGTAAATTGCACCGAGTGTATAAGTTGGGGGACTGCGGTTACCCGGTTTTATAGTTGGAGGGAAAAATTGAGCTACCCCCGATAGTTGAGGGAGGCAGATAGGACTTTTCTCCATTATTTTTGCGGAAAGATTAGCAGTCACATTTGGCCCAATCAGTATTGGGACCGAACATCTCTAATGTTGGAGTAGGACCCAACACGACCGGGGCCGAATTTGGGTGGGCTGCCGCACCCAACGCTGTCCATCCGCCCCGCAAGGAGTCCGGCCCCACTATACAGCCTCACCTTGTCGAGACGTACGATAATACAGCACTAGGAACTGGTCGCCGAACCAACACGCTGCCACTGCAAGTGGGCCGGCGGTAACGTAGGGGCCCCGCACAGCGGCGATCTTTATCAGGCACGCGGCTTATCTCTCCGTATCAGCCGACAACCAAAGACGCAAGGGTTCTCCACCAATCCCCCGCACCCGGCCGCCCCTGCGTGAAGTCGGCGCTCCCCTCTCCCCCGCGCCGCCCTCGCCTCTCGGTATGGAACCCAGCCCCGATCCATTCGCTTATTCGTTCGTTCGTTGATGCATGTGCTTCTCGAATTCGGCAGAGTCTAGATGTTTGATCCTGGGGCATGCGTAGGTGGCTCCGATTTAGTCTGATCGCATGTATTTCTGAGTCGATCTGTCGTCTCTTTGAGTGGATTTAGATCATGCGGCGACGATATGGCCGCCGCAATTCTGGGATCTGATTGGGTACATCATTAACTCACTGGTTTACGGTGGATCGGTCGATCCGTGCTGTACTTGTTGCTAGTGAATCGATTTGTTCTGTTGGGTGTTTCCTATATTTGGTAGAACCCTAGGTATCTGGAAATTCAGGTAGTAGATGTTTTCCATCTTTGATTACGTGAATTAATTTTGCTTTTGGTTACTGTCATTGGTCAGTGCGTCTCTATTATATTGCCATATATTTGCATAAGAAAGAATTGAGTAAGAGAACTTTGATTGTCTGACAAGCACTTTAAAATTATTCGCACTATCGTCGTCCATCTTGCATGCATGATGCATTATCCTTAGTGTTTCATTATATTGCTTAGATTTACATAAGCATGAATTGAGAAAGAGCACTTTGGTTTGCTGGCGAGCACTTTAAAATTTTTTGCGCTGTCATCCTCCGTCCTGCATGCATTATCCTTAGTGTTTCATAGGCCTGATGATTTGTTTTCCAATGGCTGTTCATAATATGCTTAGCTGGGAACACTGGTGTTGTTCTTAGTTGTTTATATAAACTACATTTTACGCCAAATTGCTGTGAACTGAAAGGCTTTGTTGTTGTTGTTTCTGAACTTTCTGATCCTTCAACCATTAGCAAGGAGTTATGCGTTAGAGTGTAATTGTGGCACGACGTTACAAGCAATGGGCCTTAATACATTGATTAGAAGGGAGTGTAGCTATATAATACATTAATGCTTAGCATAATGAACAGATCAACAACATTAAATGGAGGGTTGAAGTCGCTAATAAAACATGTCAAGCTGGCTAATTCCGTCAACAATATTTGCACGCACTAAATCCATGGATAGATGCATTTTTGGTGTTTTTAACTCTGTTGTTTTGCATGTGGAGCCTAATTTGCCAGCCAGTTGCATTCCTTTTTTCCCCGGATGTACTGCTTTGGTCATATGTTATGGTTATACTGCTGCACCATCTTACATGGTCATTTACTGAGTAGATGTTTTTACTCCTTGATTACGTGAATTAATTTTGCTTTTGTTTGCTGTCATTAGTCAGTGCGTCTCTATTATATTGCCATAGAGTAAGAGCACTTTGGTTTGCTGACAAGCACTTTAAAATTATACGTGCTGTCGTCGTCCGTCTTGCATGCATTATCCTTAGTGTCATTATATTGCATAGATTTACATAAGCAAGAATTGAGAAAGAGCCCTTTGGTTTGCTGGCAAGCACTTCAAATTATTTGCGCTGTCCTGCGTGCATTATCCTTAGTGTTTCATAGGCCTCATGATTTCCTTTCCAGTGGCTGGTCATAATATGCTTAGCCGGGAACACTGGTAGTTGTTCCTTAGTTGTTTCATTACTTTCATTCTATGCCAAATTGCTGCGAACTTAAAGGCTTTGTTTTTATTGTTTCTAACCTTTCTGATCCTTTAACCATTAAGAGTGTGATTACAAGCCATGGGCCTTAATACATTGATTAGAAGGGAGTGTAGCTATATAATCCAGGAATGCTTAGCATAATGAACCATCAACAACATTAAATGGATGGTTGATGTCGCTAATAAAACATATGAAGCTGTCTAATTCCGTCAACAATATTTGCACGCACTAAATCCGTGGATAGATGCATGTTTGGTGTTTTTAGCTCTGTTGTTTTATTCTTGGAGCCTAATTTGCATACCTTTCCTTTTTCCCGGA
This sequence comes from Eragrostis nindensis, assembly GCA_012490785.1. Lineage (NCBI taxonomy): Eukaryota > Viridiplantae > Streptophyta > Magnoliopsida > Poales > Poaceae > Eragrostis > Eragrostis nindensis. Next base: position 131,112 of record JAAXCT010001529.1, on the reverse strand, counting down.
TGTATATGGTCATATATATTTACTGAGTGAGGTCATATGTTACGGTTAAGGTACCTCCTGCACCATCTTACAGGGTCATTGGTTGCTCCACTTTGTGTTTCCAAAACGACAAATAACTTCATCTGTCATACTTCACTGTGCTCTATTTTGTGTATCATAAAATATCGTTCAGGTATTTGATTACTGGGAACAAAAGTTGCAAGGAGTAGGGTACTTTGTCCTTTTTTCAGTTAATTGATATAAAAGTCCATTGCTTGAGTTATGGAATTTGTTTTAGGTGGGAGGGTATTCGGAACTGTCGTTAGTGGAATATGGATTCTGTTTGTATGCGGAATAATTGCTCTGCATTCTGCAATATTTATAACGTTACTATTTAGGTGGGGAGGGTATTTGGATTGTCGTTTAGTGGAATATTTATACATCTCAAATTGCTATTTTGTTTCATATTGTTTACTTGCCATCAGTCTCGCATCTTTATTGCCGAACAATTGATTCGGACTAAAAGATAACTTCCACCACATGTTCTTTTCTGAACTTTCATCGTTCCCCTGGCATTTATGCTGTGCACTTTCTTATTTAGCTATGTAGGTTAGAGTAGACCTTGCTCTGCAATGTTCATGCCTTTTTTGGTTCATTATGTTTCTATTTATTTATGATGTTCTTATTTAGGAAACTGGGCACCTGTTGGCCTATCTCATATTCTGTTTGTATACTTTGCAGGTCAGCCAATCATCCAGGCTCCATCAAGATGTCTGACAGCCAGGAGACCGATAGGAACATTGAGATCTGGAAGATTAAGAAGTTGATCAAGGCACTGGAATCAGCTAGAGGCAATGGCACGAGCATGATCTCTCTCATTATGCCTCCACGTGACCAGATTGCTCGAGTGGCCAAGATGTTAGGTGATGAATATGGTACTGCTTCAAACATCAAGAGTAGAGTCAATCGCCAATCTGTGTTGGCTGCCATCACCTCAGCTCAGCAGAGGCTCAAGCTCTATAACAAAGTCCCTCCAAATGGGTTGGTTCTCTACACTGGAACCATTGTCACTGAAGATGGAAAGGAAAAGAAAGTTACTATTGATTTTGAGCCCTTCAAGCCTATAAATGTGTCTCTGTACCTTTGTGACAATAAGTTTCACACTGAGGCTTTGAATGAGCTTTTGAATCTGATGACAAGTTTGGGTTCATTGTCATGGATGGTAATGGTACTCTTTTTGGCACACTAAGTGGCACACCCCGTGAAGTGCTACACAAATTCACTGTTGATCTCCCAAAGAAGCATGGTAGAGGAGGACAGTCTGCTCTGCGTTTTGCTCGGTCTTCGGATGGAGAAGCGACATAACTATGTCCGCAAAACAGCTGAGCTTGCTACTCAGTTCTTCATTAATCCAGCTACAAGTCAGCCAAATGTTTCAGGGTTGATTCTTGCTGGTTCTGCTGACTTTAAGACTGAACTGAGCAATCTGACATGTTTGATCAGCGTCTTCAAGCCAAGATTCTTAATGTGGTTGATGTTTCGTATGGTGGTGAGAATGGTTTCAACCAAGCTATCGAGTTGTCAGCTGAGATCCTAGCAAATGTGAAGTTCATACAGGAGAAGAAGTTGATAGGCAAGTATTCGAAGAGATCAGTCAAGATACTGGGAAATATGTGTTTGGTGTTGATGACACCCTGAAGGCTCTTGAAATGGTGCTGTGGAGGACCTTGATAGTGTGGGAGAATCTGGATATCAACAGATATGTGCTCAAGAACAGCGCCACTCAGGAAATTGTCATAAAACATCTAAACAAAGAGCAGGAAGCTGACCAGAGCAATTTCCGTGATGCATCTACTAATGCTGAGCTGGAGGTTCAAGACAAAATGTCTCTCTTGGAATGGTTTGCTAATGAATACAAGAAGTTTGGTTGCTCGCTAGAGTTTGTCACTAACAAGTCTCAAGAGGGATCACAGTTCTGTAGGGGATTTGGTGGCATTGGTGGCATGTTGCGCTACCAGCTGGATATCCGGTCGTTTGATGAGCTTTCTGATGACGAGGGTTTATACGAAGAATCTGATTAGCAATCAGCCAACCTAATGCTTGTGCTGGCCCATGGAAGGACGCCACAGCTGCAACAGCTCGGTTTCGCTACACCTAAGCAAGAACACCTGAAAAGCAGCTGTAAGCTTATCGTCTTGTTATTATGTGTCACGACATGCTACAATATGTTGTCTAATTGTCCTGCTCCTTCTTTTTATCAGATCCAGAAATTGATGGGCGTGGGCCAGCATCATCCTCTGCTGGAGGAACTTAAGACCAAATGATTATGCATGACAGTGAAGTGTCAAGAAGTTACCATACTTAAAATGGCTATTTAATTTCAAGTAAACCATCATGGTAGTGATGTGTCAAGAAGCAAGCAGTTAAAAGGCTAACGCTCGTTATACCTGGATATTGGTTCAAATTATGTTATCGTCGTTGTTTGTGTACTGGTCTTAGATGTTAAAGTTGAGTGTTTGCTTGAATGCTGAGTCTGACTCTGCGTGGATACTGCTACTCATGCAGTTGCAATGAAGATATTTTCTAGTACTTATTGTTTTGGTCATCCTGCCTGTTCTGCCTTTCTTTGCCATTGGCCTATTTTTCTTCCTTTTCATTGTCTTTTTCACTTTTACTTTTCAAGCAGCTGAATTTTTATCTGCGTTGTTCCATGCTTTTGTTAAATCCTAACGGGGGGATTCGTTTGTTCTAAATCAGAAATCCCCTTGTGACTGGTTAATTTTTATCTGCGTTGTTCCATGCTTTTGTTAAATCCACTTTTACTTTTCACAGAGACTGGTTAATTTCTGGCTGAGGATAAATCAGAAATCCCATTGTGATGAGTGTACAATAGTGATTTGCATAAAATTTCGTGGGTACTATGTAACTGATTCTACAATAGCGATTTACAAACAATCTATGCTAATAATATGATTTTTGATTGTGATGCTTGTAGAAAGCCCTACATATGTGAAATTGGTGGAGCCCAAAATGAAGCTTGGAAGAAACGCTGCTTACTGTTAAAACATGCTGGTTCCTGACATCCTGTAGAAGTTTTTACGTCAGGGTCGCAATCCGTATGATTTCCGTGGCCGTGCGAGATATCGCTGGTTGAAATCTTGTTCCCGACTTCCCGTCTTTTGCATTGCGTGATCGGACCGAACTGCCTGCAGAATTGACCAGCAGAAAAGGAACGCACCACCAGACCTAATATCTGAGGCGCGTTTAGCATGTTGATAATGGCGATGACAAGAGAGCTTCGGTCTTTCACTGTGGTCCCAAGCGGCAAGCACTACTAGCGACACGTGTGGGCATGGCGAAGCTTATCCGTGCACGTGATTAACATTTTCATATTGCCAATCGTGTTAAGTAAAACTTTCTTGCAAGACATTTTAGCTGATCGATCATTCTTAAAATTGAACAGAAACGACATAGAATCGATTATTGGGGCAACATAATTGACTCAAAGAATCCGCAAGATATTTTACAGAACGATTGTACCTTAAGTACCTAGATCATATTGCAGCGCGTGATAAACAGAGCCACTCTAAATACGATCGGATGAGCATGGATCCATTAAAAGTGTATTGCGTCGCATATAACGTATGATCAGTATTAACGAAAGCTGAAATCATCGGTCGCGCAATATTATATATACAAACAAACTACCTGTACGGAAGTGGTTAAACCTTTCCAGAAGCATGCACGGTCAAAACATGATGGTGCTTTGGTTGCGTGTGTATGCAGACCCTTAGAACGAGATGCTAGATGCCCCTCTCCTTTTTCTATCGCCTACAGTTCCACACGGACAACGTCGCCGTCATGCCAATCCGGGGAGCTTATCCGAGACCGGGATACCACGTTGCTCGCGCTGACCATGTGACGAAATGGAATCCAGCATGCGGGACGCTGGCAGGGCGACGCGACGAAACTTCCCGAGCCCCCGAACCGGTCACGCCCGCCGCCGGAAACGTGCAGAGCGGCACCCCCAGAAACGACCGCGCCAGGCCACCCCGCCACAGGTATAAATTCGCATGAACGCCCTCGTTGCCACGGCACCAATCAACAAGTCGAGCGAGAAGAAGAGGACTCAGTCACCTCGCTCGAGCAGAGGAAGCGAAGCAAGCGGATAGGAAGAGGAAGAAGCGATGGAAGGGCTGATCCCGTTCGTGATCGACGCCTTGAGGAAGAGCCACGAGAGGAGCACCTACCGCAGCGTCTCGTCGGACGGCAGCTCCCGCGGCGGCAGCAGGCGGCACCTCATCGACTACTACGAGCTGCCCGGCGAGGCGGCAGCGGACGACGGCTTGCACCACCGCCGCGCGCGGTCGGACCTCGTGCAGGCGGCGCCGGGCGCCCGTCGCGCCGAGGAGTACGGCCGGCCGGCGGCCGTGGCCGCCGGGTCGGCTTACCGCCGGAAATGAGGGGCGGCACGGCCGGCCGCCTGCCTGCCTGCCTCTGCCTTCCTCTGAAGATTGGAGGAGCGAGGCGGTTGCAGTGCTCTGCTTTGTTAACTACTCCTGTGATTAGTATTGGATTTGTTCTGCTTTATTCGTTCTTAGTCCTGTCATCCTGTGATTGAACAAAGCCGTGAGCTTGTGAGCGCAAAGAGGCGCTTCATGGCTCGCATCCTCGTAAGGGGAAAGTGAAATCCATCAATATATTCTTCACCAAGGAAAAGAAAATATCATCTCATCCATTCCAATATATTCCACAATTATTTTGTCTACCTTTTTGACTTGTGTTCTGATTATTCGTGTCTGACCGACAAGAAAAGCTCCGGTTGTCAAATGCGCAAACTTATTACGTGTATCAATCAGTGTATGATTAGCTGACGTTAACCACCCAGGAAATGGTCGTGCTCATGCACGGTCATAGCGGCGTTATCCTGCTTGTGCTAGGCATCAGTTTCACGTACAGAAGCGCATACAAAAGTCGCCTCCAATCCAGAAGGTGCCCTTTGCTCTCTGCTGCCCCTGCTAGGCATCAGTTTCAACGTACAGAAGCGCATACAAAAGTCGCCTCCAATCCAGAAGGTGCCCTTGCTCTCTGCTGCCCCTAACCTGCAATGCAGAACTCAAATTAACCAGTCTCTGTGAAAAATTCAGAAAAGTTAATCTGAACGTGGAAATGCGTCGACGCCAGTAAAATGCGGACTTTTTAAAAAAAAAAGAAAAGGAAAAAATGCGGACCCTTCTATCTACTGAGAACATATCTATATATCTTATATAGATGCAACCCACTAACTATCACTAATTGCTATAAAGCTGCAACCACAGCGAGCCACGTCATCATTCTTATTTAGACCGTCAGATCTCAACAACTTCTTCATCATGTCCGTTGTTTCATTTCCTTTCCCCCTCCCGCAGGCAACGCTCAGCCCATCAGATCATCACCTTAGTGCTAGAGTGTGCATTCAGTTCTGAGTAACTCACGAACCAATTAATCCTATTCCATTGTCGTTCATCTACCGCCTCTTTCTTTCTTCCTACTGCAGCCCTTCTTTATTTTCTGTTTCATTGATACAAGAAACTGATCAATCCTATTCATCTACCGCCTCTCTTTCTTTCTTCCTACTGCAGCCCTTCTTTATTTTCTTTCAATGATACAAGAAACTGCCTTCTTACTCTGCTTCAATGCAACGAGAAATTGCCGACGAGGAGAGTCCAGACATGCACCAATTCTTACCATCAAGAAACCAACACTGTCAATATAATAGAGCTATACATGGGGAGATGCTGGGTTTGCAGAATCTCGCACCAATTCTGGCCTCTGGGCAATCAAGAGCCAATGCCACCTTCAACCACGGCCATGCATAGGCGGCATCATCTCCTAATCCTAACAGCCCGGCACTGTGCAGGAGATCCATCCGATTTTTACCAACTATTGTCAACGTCTACATCTTACCATCGCTGTTCATATATACAGGTTTTTATTGCACCCTCCACTCATTCAGGTTCTTCAATTTCTGAATTTTTTCATTCTTCTATGCACTCTCCCTGTTTCATACTTAGCCATTGTTTTATAAACTCCTGTTCAAAATAATCTCTCTAGGTGTTTATATTCATGCAAATGAATATGCGGATTTAGCCAGCTTGGGCTCATGCTATTACCCCCAGCAATCAAGGTTCTTCAGTTTCTAACTTTCTCATTTTTTCATGCACTGACCTGTTTCGTTGTTAGACATTGTTACATGCACTCAACCTGTTTGATGGGTTCATGTTCATGTAAATGGCTCTACTACGTATGAACAATCCTCATTGGGAGGCATCGTGTTAACATTTGATGGAATACGATGTCTGGCTGCCAGGGTATTTGTTTCTCTTAATGTTCCATCTTTTATCCAACAATTTACCGTATGATGCTATAGAGTGCTCAAGAAGGTAGTGCAGAGCTGCTAATCTTGCAGGGATATTGGATCGACACAGTTGATCGGTCCGGAACTAAATGGTTCATTTGACTGTTCTCTCAGCTGCACCCGTCCATGACTAAATGGTTCATTTGACTGTTCTCTCAGCTGCACCCGATCCGTGACTAAATGGTTCATTTGACTGTTCTCTCAGTTGCACCTTTTATATTTGCTATGTTGTTCATTCAATATAGTGTTTCATGCACCACGAACCTTAATTTTTCCTTTATCCTCTAACACCAACTGTATTTTCTTTTATCCTCTAAAGCCAACTGTAAATTGCAATGTTCACTTCTTCCCTAGGACATTTCTATTGTCATTTCAACATATTCTTTGTTCATAAAACTCCGACATGCCCCATTCAAAAAACTTTTCTACTTTTTTGGTTCAATTCATCAAAAATTATCCATAAATCCTCGCAGCAACGCGCGGGGAATTCATCTAGTTCCACACTGTTCCCGCGTCACGCTGCGGTTTCTTCATGCCCCGGTTATTTAACTTCTCGCATCGTTTCAGGCTTACAGGCTGTAGCTACAGATATCGGTTTCATTGCTTCCAAGGATGGCGGTACATATTTCTTTGCGTCAGAGATATGCAGGTGCAGCAGCAGCAAAACAATTCGTTATGGAAGACTACACAACAGTGCAATGTTCTTTCCAGACTGACAAGGCCGCAAGCCTTCTCTTCTCCTTCGTTTTTGACTTTTCTCTTCTCCTTCGTTTTTGAGATATCTCTGAAAGCAGCGGTGTTCGTCAGACAAAAGCTGCAAGAAGGAAACCAGGGTTTTTGGAGTTCCGAAACAGATATCATTAACCAAGTTACGAAATGTCAAGCTAATCACAGAGTTATCATTTGCGTGCGGCCTCTGCTGTGATCAGAATTCTGAACCGCCGAGTTGCGTGACCAACGGCTGCCACTTGCTGAACAAGTACGAGTACAAACACGCGGAAACAGTGAAAGGTCTGACCCCACGCCCCACGGCCATCGTCGCCGGACGAACGGAGCAGGCAGCGCAACACGAACACGCAAGATCGCACGCATTGCACGGGCGGGGCGCCTGCACGAACCGAGATCGTCAAGCACGCGTTGACCTGGCGCGTCGCTTACTCCTCTACTCTACCACCGCTTCGTCGCGTGAGCACGTACACCGCGACAAAATAATAAAGAGTATGGGCGTAAACGCTGCGGACACGAATCTCGACGCGCACTGCAGCTTTGCTTGATGCGCACCCAAGCCGTACGTAGGTTTACGGCAACCGTTTTGGTCTGGTCTCGCGTTAATTTCAGGGTGATAGACTGGCATGCATGGGCATATGTGCGGCCATGAAGACAAATCAAGTCCAAAAAACGGGCAGAGATTTAATAACCGGGATGTTGCATTCTTCAGCAATCTGGTAGTACAGCCAAAAACACATTTGGAGCACTCCCTAAAACTTTCTTTGTGACATGGAAAACACATTTGGAAATATAGGATCCTCGCAAGACGTCCATATCTATCGTTTGAAATCCCAGGGGCTTCCTCATTTATTTCAGGCAAGGAATTTCCACGAGATATATTTTTTTTGATAAAAAACTGAGTTTCCGAATTTGAAACGGGCTCTGAATCTGAACCATCCGTTGCGCGATCTGACGGTCCAAACTCTGCAGCCGCTACGTGCACCTGCGACGGCAGCCGATCCGATCCGCTGTCGCATCACGCAGGTTCAAAACATGCGAGCAGGAGCAGCACAGGCAGCGCTGCAGAGGCTGCAAGAGACGGAGGGCGGGCGCCACCGCATTTACCCTCCACATGCGCGCATTCAATGCCGCCACGATTTAACACCCCCGACCCCTCCTAATGGCGTCGCCGGGTACCGCACTGCCCTACCGCAACGCAACGCGAGCGCAGCGCAGCGCCATCACCAATTCACCATCCGCTCCAATCCAGACTTCAGAGAGAGAGAGAGAGGGCGGCATGGAGATGGGAAGAGGGTGGCAGGAGCTCGGCGTCGTCGACACCATCTACGAGGACGACCACGAGGAGGAGGATGAGGACGAGGACGAGGAAGGCTTCGACTCGCCCACCATGTCGTCCTCGGCGGCCACGTCGCTCTCGTGCTCTCCGTCGGCTCCGTCGTCGGCGGCGGCGTCGGCGCATGCTTCGCTGCCGCCGGCGCTCAGGCGCGCCGTCCAAGCATGGTGAGTTGCTTCACATCGGCTCGTTTGATCGGAGTGCGGCGGTGCAATTGGAGTTTGGGGAGGCGAGGAATTCGACATCGAATTGGAAGACATCACTGACTGATCGTCTCTCGTTTCGACGGATGGGTTCGTGCAGGTCGCGGGCCAACGGATCGCGCAAGCCCGACGTGATCGTTCGTGTCCAGGAGCACTGCCTCCCCCTGCACAGGGTACGTATGATCGATCCTCATTCCTCCCTCGAATCCCGTCTTTTCTTAACATCGGTAGTGATAATTCAGTTCAAATTCGTGTCTGCTGAGTTCTCCAAAATGGAAATTGCTTCGAAGTTTTTTTCTTCTGGGTTACATAGCGCTAGCTCGATCGAAATTCGTAACCATGGCTGCTAATTGAGTTTTGACTTGCATCAGTACTTCCTGTCGTTTTTTTTCCTTATTTATGACGGATCGTTCTGGGGCTCTATGGCTTCCGTTAGGAACAGAACTTATTGTTCATGTCGAATTAAAACTCTTGCCCGGCTAGCTGGAGCTTTAAGCACACAAATGGCAACGCATGGAAATTCACTCGTCTCAGCACACGTTTCCTTTGATGGCAAGAACGAGTAACTCGCATTGGTTACCGCGCGTCTTCCTCTGCACTACTGCACCAAGACACACTGGCCATTGACCGTAGAGACTCACCATGGCCACTGCCCTCCTGCCACAGCATCACGAGCTTCTCTCCTGATGCACCTGGACCGCGCACGAACTAGTCGTTCTCGGGGTCCGTATATATGCGTATAGTAACTTCTCTTGCCGGTTCCATCGAATTTTGAATGTTGCAACTAGTAGTTGAGGAGTCTAGTTGAGCTTCATTCGAGGCCGTTTTTGGAAACGGCTTCTCCTTTGTGTGCTCTGCCCAACGAGGAACAGCTCGCAACAATGGCGACCGAAGAGGCAATAATTGTTGACGTTCCTGTTACATTTAGTATAGGTTCCGTCCTCGCCTTGGTTCGCTCACCGGCACGGAGGAGTCGTAACTTTCAGTTAACTGTCACCGGATCTACTGCATTTGTACATGCACTGATGCGTACTACTGTATTGAGTGTTCTTAACTTCTAGTAGTGCTGCTCCTACGTTCAGAGTACTACTACTTAGCAGCGTTTTTGAATGTTGGTTGCGTTGGTAAATTCGAACTGAAATTTAATGGGAGTAGAGTAGATGCAGATCCAGCGATTTGGATTTTGGTCCCTCCATGGCATGTGCTAGTGAGTTTGCTTCTTAAATTTTAGGTTGATGTACAGTGATCTTGCCGGGGCTCGAATTACGGGCGACGGGTTAGAATGGGTCCAGATCGTAGTGTCGACGTACTCGCACAGTAGTAGTGCCTTGCCCATGGGCCACTGCGTCCATGGCTGACGGTATAAAGTCATTGGTTATTGGTGGAGTAGCAGGATCTGGAATTCTGAAACTCTGAACGTAGCTGCAAATATGTTTCTCTGAACATATCAGAAAACGACGTTTCTTACGAGTACTTGCAGATTGTAGCCTGATAAAAGCACTCTTTCAGCATAGTGCGATGCTGCTAGTCCATGGGGAAATTTCTGCCCCAATGAGTAACTAGTCATCAACATAATGTAACATCTGGTCCATGGGGAAATTTCTGCCCCAATGAGATAAAACAAACTCAACCATTTGCAGAGTAGTGTCTATCTGCCCATTTGTAAGAGTAGTTTCCCCCATTTGTAAGACCAGCTTGCGTGCCCAACATTACTGATACTGTTTTTGTGGAGAGCCAAATAATCAATCTTTGGCCTTACTACCTTGTGGGCTCGGTTAATCATTTGCCAGATCGAATGGCCTAATAGCTCCGTGCTGATTTCAATGATTTTCACTCACAGAAGTTAAAATCTGAGAAATCCTACCCTGATTATTTCTGTCTTGTCCTGCCGGTGCCAAAAGATTGACGTGACAAGAGCATGTTTGCAACCTAGATTTTTTTCTTGCGGAGAAAAAAAAAACTCAGTTCACGCATGAGTCTAGATTTTGTCTTTACTTTGCAGACTGGGCATAAGCAATTGTTATGAACCAATTGCTAACATGTTTCTGTCTGTGAACTGATTGTTTTGTTTCACCGTCGCCATGCGAGATTCTAACCTGGCTGTGCTCGCAGGACGTGATCACGTCGCAGAGCAGCTACCTGAGGCGGCGGCTGCTGGAGTCCAGCGACGTCGCCATCACGCTGCCGTCCGGCCTCACGTTCGACGCGTTCGTCCACGCCGTCGCGTCCTGCTACGGCGCCGACGCGGCGCTGTCGCCGGCGACCTTGGCCTCGGAGTGGGCGGCGGCGGGTTGGCTGGAGATGAGCGCGGAGGACTTCGACGGCCTGGCGCGCGCCGCCGAGGACTACTTCTTCCAGGAGGTGGCCACGGACCACGCCCGCGCCGCGGAGGTGCTGCGGTCGTGCGCGGCGTTCCTCGGCGGCGAGGCTGCCGGGCCGGCCGCGGCGCTGCTCGTCAGGTGCCTGGAGGCGCTCGCGGCGTCCGGGCTCGGCGCCGGCGGGAAGTGGCTCGAGGATGTGGCCGCGCTCCCCGTGGAGAACTTCCTGGTGGTCGTGGAGGCCATGTGCGCGCGGTTCGTGCACGACCACGACCTCCTGTACACCGTCGTCGACCGTTACCTCGAGGTACACACATCTCATCCCATCTTTCTCCCCGCCTGCCATTACTGAACTTTTGCAAAATTTTTGTAAGATTTGGCCACTGTTTGTTCCTAATGGCATGGTTTTAGTTGGGCTCGGATCTGCTGCTGTTCCCAGTTACATGATTCGATGAGATAAAAGTAGTGCAGCGCACTGCAATGGCCGTGTGCCCAGTTTTGGAAGTGGTGTGATCTTGTTAATGGATTGTGATCAATCGTTGATGGCTGCCCACACATCACATTTTACGAAGCTTTGTAGTAGAGTTCAATATAGATTCCAGATGCCTTGCTTACATACGAGGTGAAATCACAACTAATAACCATATAGAAGTAGCACAACTAAATATCAGAACAACCGCACCATGCACATCATAGGTAACTACGCATACAAACACACACTTGCCTTCAGTCCCTCACGGCACGGCCGAGCTCTACACCTCCTCGCCGCCGCCGCGGGCCTCCTCGTCGACGAGGACGTAGCCGGCCTTCTTGCACCTCTTTGCACGGCACGTCGTCTCGACGTCGTACCTGTGGCCGACGAAAGCGCCGCAGAAGACGGCGAGGGGACAGAGGAGGGCGAACACGATGCGCACGATGGTAAAGCCGCAGTCCACGTCGCCGCCGGTGCCGGGGACGGCCGTTGGGCGAGGGACGGCGCGGCGGCGTCGACGCGAGGGAAGATGGCTCTGTCGATGAGGAATGAACCGCCGGCTGCGAAGGCGACGAGGAGCAGCAGCCGGAGGGGGCTGACGCGCTTGGCCATGTCGGCGGCGGATGGTGGTCGATCGAGCTGCCACTGGACGGTGAACTGTGCGAGCGAGCGAGCGAGGGAGAGGGTGAGTGTTTCGAGCTGCCGCCGTGGTGTCGTAAATATACCCGCGCCACGCCCGCAGCTCGAAGCACTCACCCTCTCCCTCGCGTGAGCGAAGCACTGAAGCCTCGGCGCGAAGTAACCGCGTTCGTTGCCTTCCACCTCTGCATGCTTAGCTCCGCCATGTGTTGTGTCCTCAGAAGAGAGGATGGCTTTGACATTGACGCTGCTGAACTGATCCGAGGAGGCAGCACCTAGAACGGCCGTGCTACTGGTCGGTCCAGTGAGGGCAGTTAGTGCAGTTTGGTGTGAGGCAAACGATCAGGCTTTTACAATGGCAGACAGGGGAAACCGCGTGCCGCGTAGGATTATATTGCCTTTTATCTTTTGCTTTCAGTGGGATTACATTGTCTTCTACCGTTTGCTTTCAGTTCTGTTTCGAAAAAAGGTCATGTGAACTTTGAACTCTTTTAGGAACTGTGCTTGTAGATTGTATTCTGCAGTTTACACATAGCAGAGCGGAGTTTGGTTTGCTGAACTTAGCAGTTAGCACCGCAGTCCTGACTCCCATTGCAAAAAATGATCTAGACATGGATCGCACTGGTGCGAAATGTAACGAGGTAAACCAGTGAACTGGTGCTAGCTCCAGTTTTAAACTGTTAACGTTGCTTTATCAGCTCAAATTTGAGCTGCTATGCGATCGATTTAAGAATGGAGTACATGTGGATCCTGGTGTCTTTGACTACTTGCACCCTCACATAGTAACATAGCGAACCAGTAGATGCCATACAATTTGAGGGATCATATCATACACATTGGCGCATTGCATAACAGAAACGTACGATGCTACTATTTGTTATACTGAATCTTGTAAACTGTATATGTACGTCTGTGTGTGCAGAACCACAAGGGAAAGCTGACGGAGGAGGAGAAGAGCCGGGTGTGCTACACCGTGAACTGCACCAAGCTGTCGCCGCACCTCTTCATGCACCTGGTCCAGAACCCGCGCCTCCCGCTCCGCTTCGTCGTGCAGGCCATGCTCGTGGAGCAGCTCCACTCCCACCACTCCATGCTCATCAGCCACCACCACCACGCCGCCGCGGCGCCGCCGCCTCAGGCGATCCTCAAGGGCTCCTCCCTATACGCCGGCGGCGCCGCCGCGGACGCCGCCAGCATGACGCTGGGCGACATCCTCCAGCGCGACTCGGCGTTGCGCCAGTCGGCGCACATCCGCGCGTCCATGCAGGCCACCAGCGCCCGCATCGAGTCCCTCGAGCGCGAGCTCGCCGGCCTCCGCACCCGCCTCCGCCGCTCCGAGCAGCAGCAGCAACAGCAGCACGCCGGGATCGACCGCGCGCCCGGCAAGTCCGCCAGCTTCCGCATCCCGCGCAGCCGGCTCTGGGACGGCGAGGACCTCGCCGCCGCGCGCAACAACGTCAGCAAGGACACTAGCAACGCGAGCAGGGGGTTCACGTCGCGGCTGGTGCACGGGTTCAAGAACCTGTTCGGCCGGCGGCCGGCTGGGACCGGCGCGCCGTCCGCGTGCGGCGAGGAGGTCGTCCGTACGACGCGCGGCGTGCGGGAGAAAGGCGCCGCCGCCGCCGCAGCTGACGCGCTTGAGCCGGAGATCGACGCCGACGAGGTGCTCTGCATGGAGGAGAGGTGGCGGCCACACCGGAGAAACCACTCTATCGTGTGACCGTCCGTCCGGTAGAGAGAGAGAGAGAGATCGGCGCCAACGTGCGGCGCGGCGTGGCAACAACAACGGTGCACGGGCAGTATTATATTTCATACGGGCAATTTGACATCGTAGATGATGATTGGTTAGCTTGTGTGTCTGACGGAAATTTGTGCATTGTCCAATCTGGTGCTTGGAGCTTGGTTAGCATGCCGAAGTGCAGTACTTCCTGTATACTCATATTAGAGGACGTTTAGGACATGATTTAGCATACTAAGATGGAATTAATTTGGGTATCATCTTCCATTGGCCATCGGCACTTCTTTTTGCTGCGATTTTTGCAGGGCGCTGTGCGTGCAACCATTTTCCGTCGGATTTTTTCGCGACACTCGTGCATGCGTCCGGTTTTTTCTTCCGTCGCTGCAGGCACTGTTTGGCGTCGTTTTTTTTTGCATCACGCGTAATTGCGCTTGTTTTTCGCTTGCACCGTCCAGATCTTCCGCTCACGCGTGTAGGAGCACTGTTTCGCTTCCGACAAAATTTTGTCGCGCGTGCATGCCGTGGTTCGTTCGCTCTTGTGCGCAGGAATGTATCGCTGTTCCGCGTCCGAAACTTTTGGCTCCGCGGACGACGGCGGCACGCGACCCACAAGGGCGGCGCGCCGATCTGCGAGGGAGAGCAGAGCGAGAGGGTTGGGCGGCACTGGCGAGCGAGCGAGGGTACACCGACGGCCGCGATCGAGCTACTGCAAGGGCGACCCCGGCAAGCGAAAGGACCTGCATCTGCAGTTGCATGTGCGTGTGCGAGAGGGATGATGGTCGTTTCGATTCATGCGCGTCCCTCGGGAGGGTGCGGCGTTTTAATTCATGCGCCGTTTCGATTCATGCGCGTCCCTCGGGACTGTGCGGCGCCAGGGGCAATATTGGAAGGAAACAATGCTCTCGACGTAGAACGACTTCTATTGTGAAAATGATTCGTTTTGCAGAACGCCCTTTAATTCTAGTACGGAGGGAGTACTCCTACTACACATTCATTCATCAATGAATCACCACGCTTCGGACAAGGCAGGTCCGATCAAACGAGTCGGATGTGCATCATTCATTCTCCATGCCGAAAGTTTGATGCTTATTTTCCAAAAAAAGGCCGAAATTTTATTTTGGAAGTCAATTGATTGTTCCTTTAGGCTGACAAAGAATCTTACCAGAACAACTCAAAAAAAAATCATACCAGAACAATTTTCAGCGCATCAAAATTCGCACAGAAACAAAAAAATTTACCACAGTTGATCAGGTCAACCATGACGGAACACTGGATTTGAAAACAAAAACTTATCTCCACGCTCCATCCTCGATTCACTGCCCGAATGAGAGGGCCAAACTGTGAAAATCACGCCATTCTTGCCACCCCCAAAAACTCTTGCATTGACTCCGCAAAATCAGCTGCAGTCTCACCGTCACCGTCACCGGGGCGGCAGCGGGCCCCACCGCCGCCTCCGTCAACGAATCCCACCGTCCCGCACTAGTTCGTCCGCGAGCACGACGACGCTTTAACGAGAAAACCCAGCGTGACGCTCACGCCTCGCCCCAAAGAAGCTGCTCCGGACCGGAAGGCAGGAATCCGCGACGCGGTCTCCTCCACCCTCCCGTCCCGTTCACCCCCGGCCCGATCCCGACTCGGCGGCGCCTGCGCTGCTGGGGGTAGATGGCCGGCCGGCGAGAGGCCCCCCTGATGCGTGGCGGCGGCGGGGGCGGTGGGCCGCCGCTGTCGCGCGGGGCCCGCATCGCCGCGGCGGTCGCCGTGGGCGTCACGCTCGGGTGCGTGTGCGCGTTCCTCTACCCCGACGGCCTCATCTCCCGCTCCGCCGACTCCGCGCTCCATTGGGCGAGCCGGGTACGTACGCCTCCTCTCCTGTTGTCGATTGTTCCTGAGATCTCGAGGATGAGCTGGGTTTAGCAATTTGTCTTGAGGTTGAAAGATTTCTTTGTGTTGATCGGCGTACCTGATGCGTATTTCTATCCGTACGTGATTCCGTTTGGACGAATGCATTATGCAACAGTAGAAAAATCTTAGCAAGTCAACTTGTTAGAGTTCTGAATGGCATGTATTTTCCTTATGTAGATCAGTTGAGGCCAAATCTTAGCAAGTCAGCGTGTTGATAACATTTGTTCTCGTATTTCTGACTGCTGCTAACTTTCTATGCTCTGAGATTGCACACAAATGTTGGTCTAGTCGGTTACTGAATAGAGTAAAATCATTGTCTGCTGCTCATATTGCTGCATTGTGTTGCAAGGAATGAGTGATATTGATGCATGTGGAACTCTGCCCAATTGCTACTATTTTTGGCTATGCCTGTATCCATTTGTAAACAAACAGTATTTCAAGCATTTGCATTCATTTTTTTTTTTGTGTGTGTGTGCCTTTAGATATGACATACAATCAGGCTGCTGATGTTGGGGTTTGCCATGGAGTAATATATGTTGAAAAAAGATACTGTCAAAAAATATATTCGAAAAAGAATCCGGTTGAAGTAGAAAAGGCACATAACTGGTTGGCAGTGTGAATATTCAGATTGCAATCGACTAGGAGGATAGAAATAAATTGTGGTAGCTTCCATCGCTAGGTGTTCATAAGGTTCTTAAATCATTTTCGTAGTTTAAATGAAATGCCCGTGTAGTTGTAATTTGTAAAAACAGGGTAAGTATTTGTCTTGTGCTTTCGCGTTAAAACTACTCGAAGGTTAAGTAGAGCATGGGATCTTAACAGAGATCTTTGACATTATTCTAATTTCATTTGAATCTCAAATGGTTACCCCTCTACGGTTTTGTTGTTCTGATATGTCTCGATTATACTCTTCTTTTTAGGCTGATTCAGTTGCTTGTGATACATCTGGGGAAGTTGGGGACCTAAAGTCACAGCTGAAATCACTGGAAAGAAAAAATGCTGAATTTAGGAAGCAGATCAATGAGCTATCCATGAAGCTTCATTGGCTGGACAAGGGAAAAAAGAGGTTCCGTATAAGGCTGGTCCATTTGGTACTGTGAAGGCTCTGAGAACAAATCCAACAGTTACTCCTGATGAGTCCATCAATCCCAGGCTGGCCAAGATATTGGAGCAGGTTGCTGTAAGGAAGGAGGTAATAGTTGCATTGGCAAACTCTAATGTGAGAGAGAACCTTGAGATGTGGTTTACTAACATCAAACGAGTTGGGATTCCAAATTATTTAGTCGTTGCATTGGATGAAAGCATAGAGAGCTTCTGCAAGTCCAAAGATGTCCCGGTTTACCGCCCAGATCCTGATGATAGCATTGATAGCATTGGGAAGACTGGTGGAAACCATGCTGTTTCTGGACTGAAGTTTCACATATTGAGGCAATTCTTGCAGCTTGGATACAGTGTTCTCCTATCTGACATTGATATTATTTTCTTCCAAAATCCCTTTGAACATCTCTATAGGGATTCTGACGTTGAGTCCATGAGTGATGGCCACAACAATATGACAGCTTACGGATTAATGATGTTTTTGATGAGCCTTCAATGGGCTGGGCAAGATATGCACACACAATGCGCATATGGGTTTATAATTCTGGGTTCTTTTTCATTAGGCCAACAATTCCTGCAATTGAGCTTCTTGATAGGGTAGCTGGGCGCCTTTCTCTTGAGCCCAAATCATGGGACCAAGCTGTTTTCAATGAGGAACTGTTTTTTTCCCTCACATCCTGGTTATGAAGGTCTTCATGCATCCAAAAGAACCATGGATATATACCTCTTCATGAACAGCAAAGTTCTTTTCAAGACTGTGAGGAAGATGCTCAGCTGCGGAAGTTGAAACCAGTGATTGTGCATTTGAACTACCATCCTGATAAGTCGGATCGCATGAGAGCAGTGATTGAGTATTATGTCAATGGAAAACAAGATGCCCTTGATCATTTCCCTGATGGATCAGAATGATAAACAGTTGCATTTGTAGAACATGAAAAAAATTTGACAATCTGTAGTATCTAGTTGTCTTGAAACTCTTCAGTGGAAACTAGTGTTGTCTTATACAGAATGAAATGCCATTTTAAATCCACTGTGCTTCAGATGTGGAGTTTCATTGAGCTTCTAACTCTTGATTAGTTCAGTGCTTGCAATGTATCAAATATTACTCCGACACAGGTCTTGGAAGCTGCAAGCCCTCCTGTATCAGGAGTTTCGTGAATGTTTTGGGTATTTACAGCAAAGATTCATGAATGTTTCAACATGTTTGAAGAAAGTGCAAAATATTTCAGCTTTCAAGTGAATATCAGCTGTTTTAAAGAAAGTTTTCTGAAGAAAAAAGAAAGTTTAAAGGTTCCAAAGAAACGTGACCACATTTCCTGAAGAAAAGATGAAACACCAACGACGATTGATGTTCAGTGATGAAACACCAACGACGATTGATGTTCAGTGATGAAACACCAACGATGATTTTTTTTTCCCCAGACAAAACGCCAACGATGATTGATGTTCAGTTTTTTCATAAAAAGGGAAGAAATCAATGCTCGACTAACCAAGGATGTCTCACGAATTTTCGCTTTTCCGAGAGGCTTCACTCATGGAGTCCAGCCACAGCAGTCCCGGGCCTGGCCCGCCCGTCTGCTACCGTGGACCTAGGCTGAAACCAGGAGAATGTGTATTCAGCCCAATAAAGCGGTGATCTGCTACCGTGGACCTGAGAGTCCTGAGAGACCGAAGCTCAAGCTTTGCGCTCCCTGTTCCCGCTTCCGGTCTCTTGCTGCCGGACGGTCTCGCGCGAACATTACTGCAGCTACATGCGTGGAGGACCTTGAGTGAGTGCGTGGAGATACCTAGGAGTACCTACTACGCCCATCGCATTTGTCAGCGGATGTTGGCCAAGAGAACCTTTTTTGACGCATTGGCAACGAGAACATTTGTCTTTGCTGAATCTGCGCCATATAATAAAATGCCATGTACTAGTAGAACGGCCGGCACTGCACTCACGGCGGCGTCATACGTCCTCGTTTGTGGGTTTAATTTGGTCAATCTGCTCTGCTAGCTTCGTCGTGGCGGAATACTCCTAGTATTTCCAATGCTCCAAACAAACGCATGCATGTCAATTGTCAACCAGTTGGTTGCTGGCGCATGTGAGAGTTGACTGAGCAAAATCCAAGGACCAGTGAGGTTTGCTCGATCGTCTGGATTATTGTACTATCGGCATGGAACCACTCGCAATAACTCCCCGGTGGAAAGGCCTGTCTGGAATCCGGGAGTGCCCACCACAGCAGTGGCTCGTGCACTGTGCTCAGGAGTCGGCGTTTGCCCAGTTGGAGGGGTCATTCGGACGCGTGAACGTGAATTATCGATGTGAGGGAGTTTAATTTGTCATGCCTCCCTCGAATGACCAGATTTCGTATAAGGCTTGTTTGGTTCTCTTACATGCCAGCCCAGCCAGATCTAGGGCGATCCGACGAATTAGTATCGATGTTGGAACAAGAAGTTATTGCCTTATTGGTTCCTCACTGCCCCGCGCGCCTCACTAGCGTTCGTGCCACCTACCTAGACCTAGGAGTATATGCTTGCCATTGCCACATGCAACTAGAGCCTTTTATCATCTTTGGAGTAGTAAAATAATGCTCCTCCTACAAAATGTATAGCCACAACAACATCCAATCGTTGCCTATTAATGCCATGCTCTCAAGTAGTTCCTGCCACCGCACTTCACCACCCTTTTTGACATATGGTCACATTGTAACAAGACAGAGAGGTTACCTCCACATGGCCGCCAGTTTGGATCGGAAAAGGTTATTCAAACTTTAAGTTAAAGCTATGATCATTAGCGGTACTCTCTCTGTCAAAATATAAGGTATGTATGTACTCCTTAGCTTCCGGTGTCAAAATTCTTGTCGTTTTGACATTACCACGGTCTCCAAAACATTGACTAATTACTATTTCCTACAAAATATTTATATAATATAGTTGAAGTGTACTTTTATGATATCATATTCAATACGAATATACTTATGTTATTTTCGCATTCCTAAACTTAATAATACATAAAAAAATTACAGTCAGGACAACATCAAAATGACAAGGATTTTTGATACTGGAGGGAGTATTTCACAATTCAAACCTCAAACTTTTGATTGACTAACAATTCGTCTAATGGTATGCGAGTTTAGTGATAAAAAAAAGGTATCATTATATTTGTAATGCAAGGTACATTTGTGTGATTGTGATTTTGTATGTACATTAACAATGTACTAAAAAGAAATTTGCATTCAAAGTGCAACTTATAAAATCGTGTGAAGTTAGACCACGCCTTTTAAACTGAGATGGAGGGTGTACTCTTTTTTTTTTCCCATTTTGATCTGAGAATTCTCAAAATTGGCTTCGAATTTGAATTCACTATGATTCATAATTTGGAACTGTTTTGATAGGAGAATCCTCTAAAGTTTGCCCCATGGTGGAGCCATGTTAACCCAGGAGGGAAGAAAAGAAATCTACAACTATAGCAATTACTCCCCCTTGTCCAAACCCCACTTCATCCAAAGTACTAGATCCAAAATCGGCGTGGCATAATGCATCAATCATCCAAGTGCTGAATAGGAACCGGGGTACGCTAAAACCCCTGGCCTATCGACTTCAGATGTGACGTCGTCCTTCGCGTACTTAACAGTCGGAATTCTCAATTGGAATTTGAAAGGGAAATGTCAGGGACATGTCAATGGCGCAAGTAGTTAGCTGCTTTCGCATGGAATCATTCTGCAGCTCAGGGCCCCGCGTGCGGCAATGTGCGCGCTCCACTTTTTGCACAGCCGCACCCCTCTCCTCGTGCTTGCCCGCTCAGCACGGTTCGACCACAGGTACTGTTCTTCCTCCTCCGATCGGTACGTGGATGTGATATCCTTCCCCTTTTTCCCCATTCCAAACTGTACTCCAACAGCATGGACGATGGTAATCGACGATCAAATTAATGGGCCATCGGGAAGCTGCGTGTTTCCATGGACAGCACTAAGCCAGGGCTTAATACAGTTACTAGCACTTGAAAGATGATGGAATGTCGTGGTGCTGGCACTTCCTAGTCAGGATAGGAAGGTAGGAGTGTCGAAGCTAGTAGTACTCACAACCATGGCCATGGCGATGCGTTATGGGCAGCAGCAGTGCTGGGGACACGCTGCCATGGTCGTGCCATCGCATGTGTTTTCGTGCCTGCATGGATGTCGGTCTTTCTGAGGTCAGTGCGCTGACAAAAAGGCCTCGCATCGCATGCATGCATGCAGGCAGCACCATACGCAGCTTTTGAAGGCGATCACTTCCTGGGTGGCTAGCTGGGCCATGCCATGATGCACCTAAACAAGTGTTTCTTCGCATCTCTAATGATTCATGGGCGCAATTATATCACTTGGAAAGAGATAGGAGTACTATAATATTTGGATCCATGCGACATTTGCTGAGTGGTGCTAGTATATATGTGCCCACAGCCCATTGTGACCATGGTCATATATAGGAGATCGCAGACGATGGCATGCGCTGCTCAACGCGACCTCGATCGTTTTGCATAGACGTGTTCCTGAATCTAGAATGCTGTTTATTCATTTAACAGAACAGCCGATGTTCCTGAATCTAGAATGCTCGAACCATATTGCTAGAGAACGTTACTCCCTAAGAGAGTTCAGCATGCACTATATACTGCTTCTCACACCGTCACACGCTCCATGGAGCACGCACTACTTTCAAGGCTAGCTTAGCACATGATCAGAAAAACGGCGGGACAAAACAACCTTATCTCCCAAAATATAGGATTAGCGGCCTAGTTGTCAAACTAACAAAACTATACTGGTTCTTTAGAATGAGCACATGTCCTGCACACCAGGCAGCGGTGGACTCAAGAGAGAGTAGTTAGGTCTGCACGCAGACTGCATCAATCACACATGACATAGTACACGCAAGGAAGTTCAGAGAAAACTAGTAATAAGTCCATGCCCTAAAAGAAGGCCTGTGCAAAGGGCCTGTTGGGGCAGAGATAGCGTTGTGGTTGTGTTGTGTCCCTCTCCATGCGCCCACAGCACACCTTCCCCACCACCCCATAAAAAGGAGCTCCCACTATTTGTTACTCTCTCCCCTTTTGGTCCTAGACTGCATGCGCTGCCTGACTCTCGTAGTGGGGATGTATACGAAGCTTTCTCTGTCAAGATATAGCTTAGTGGATCTTTCGAAAAAGATATAGCTTAGTGAGCAAGTATACGCACCTTATTCTGTCAAGCTATAGCTTTTCTACCCCTCTGTGAACCTTTCTATATATGCACATGAACATTATCAGCGTTAAATTTCATATCTCTGCTAATTTCTGTTGAAGTTTAATTCCATGGCAACGCATGCACAAATACATCTGTATTTGTGCTCGCTGAAAAGAGTAGCCATCTGCCGCAACGCATGCTCTGCGGTGCAGAGATGTTCAGACAAAAGTTCTCGATACAGGATGAGGAGCTCTCTCTCTATGTGTGCGTTTGCTGAGAACTCTTCCAAATAAAGCGCTGACACCTGCCAGCCCAAGCTTACCTTGCAGAATAGAGATGTTTGTATCAAAGCCCCATCAGTGTAATGTAAACAGACAAATCTGTTTCCGTGATTGGACTTAGAAGTATCTCATCTGGACTGGTCGATGTGGAGAGCACAGATATGGGCATACTGAATCTACAAGTTCGCGACCCTCCAGTATATTTATCTTTTTGTGACCTGCAACCTTAATTAAGGAGCTGATCGATCGAGGTGCTGTCAGCTGCATTATCTCAGCCTAGTAGGTGTTTTGTGTCAGGTGTGTTCTGAGTTTGAGTTCTAATTAAGATATTTTAGTGCAACAAAATGTTGTTGAAAACAATAATAATACTAACAAGTACTTTCATTTACAATACGAGTACGTATGAGCTAAAATACGAGAGGTCTAGCTAGCTGCATGCACTGGACGTCCGCAGAGGCAAAGCCATAGAGGCAGCATTTTCGTTCTCGGATAAAACCAAAGGCATGCACGCCCAGCTATTCCAATTGACAAAGGCTGCTGCCACGGGACCGCCGGTGATCATGATTTGCGCAGAATTGGATTGAAAGTTCGCGCAGCTCATGGCCCAGTTTGACCCGCGCCCAGGAAAGCAGAAGCTTTCTGATGCGTCAAGTTGACAGTAATCTGTGCATATCAATCTATCAGGGTCCCCATCACATTCCCAGTCAGCTAAGATAAACAAATCCGATTGAGCATGAAATTAGGAAAGACCTCTAAGGGCAGGTACATTGCTACACGTAAGCAGTCTCATAGCTCGTCTCATGCAACTTTATATAGAATTTTTGATGAGGTGGAAGAGAGAGATGATGGTGAGAGAAAGAGGTGGTTGTTTTGCGAAGCAACCACCTCATGCGCTAAAATTTAGGAGAATGAGATGACTTACACGCCATTGTACGAGTGATATATAGTTGCTATGCAACTCATAAATATTCCTTGCTCACCCATAAATTAAGGAAAAATACAATTACTACGAGACAACTAAAACAATCACCCATTGTACAAGTAATCTGATGAAACCGTCTGAAGATTATGAGACGGACTATGAGACAACACCTTTGTACTTGCCCTAACAATTGATTAATCCGACCGACCGGTACAATTAACGGTGTAGTATAAGTTCAGAGCTACGAGTATTTTCTAGTGAATTATAAGTACAGTGCCACCAAACATATTATACCTTCAACCATACGTATACGAGTGCGAGATATAATAGACGGCGGCAATCAGCAGGATCAGCCATGGATCCTGGCTAGTAAGAGTCACCATCACGAATCATGCACACGATGGCAGATAACATCTGGCCAAACCTGGAGACACGCGTGCGGATCGATGCGGGACGCACGTGCTTCCAACGGAGGCCGGCCGTGAGCTAGCTCGCGCGGCGGAGGTGCGATCGAATCGAGCGGTGGTGTGGTGTGGCGACAGCGACGGCGCGGCGCGACGGTGGAGAGGGGCGCGCCGATCGGGTCGGCCGGCCGGCCGGGGGCGTGTGGGCGTAATGATTTCGCGGGTGAAAAGGGCGCGTCGTCGTAGATCGTGGGGGGCCCGTACGTGCGCGTGAGTAGGCGCAAGCGCAGCGCAGGCCAGTCCACTAGCCAGCCGTCCGTCCGGCCGGCCGATCGATCGATCGGGTGCGTCCGTCCAAGCCCACCACCTTGTTTTGTTGCTAGATTCCGCCACGCCTCGTCGCCAGATTCGCTTCCCCCCTCCGCGCGTCGCGTCCCGCTCCTCCCTGCCCCGGCCAGCATACGTACGTACGCTCGCGCGCGTGCGAGGCGGCGCCCCCGGCAGCTGCGTGCAGGATGGCCACTTCGGCGATCGAGGAGTGTGTTCGCTAGCGCCCGCGCGCCCACCCGCTACGACCCGGCCGCGCGCGCTGCCGTTTGTCCCGTCACTACGGGCCGTATCGTAGCCGACCTGCGATGGCATGCTGCCGCCCATGCCCTGGCGGCCGGCGTCGGGCGTCGTCTAGCTAGTTCCATGCGACTGGCGGCTTTGTCACGTTCGCCGCCGCACATGAAATCTCACCGAGGAGGAGGAATCGCTGGCGCCCAGGCGTACGTACGGCGCGCACCGCCGATTGGGTCGGTCGTCCATCGAGTTAATTTGGCGGACGTGGTTGGAGCGTTGCCGGGATATTGTGATCGAACGACACGACCCCATGTACCGTCGTCCGTGCGTGGTTAATGATCATAATAATATGCGTTGCGCTTAATTTGCGCATGTGTTCGTTAGGAAGGGGTACGGTGCATCTATACGACATTTCATTCTGTAATTAAGATTTTTCCTTCTGCGTTTTCCTCCTGTAATTAATCAATACAACCAACAGCAGTCCGTAATTAAACGACGCATTGTTTATGGCCCGATCAGCTAATCGATGTCTAAGCTGCGTTGCTCTACTAGCTTAACACGTACTTAACTCGATCACTGCTGGTCGAGATCAACCAGCAGGCCACGACAGAAAACCAGTGCGAACGTGAACGGCAAGGCGATGTGCGCGTCAAGATTATTGAAATTCGATCGGTGGCAATGGGACAGTTGCTTCCTCGTGAAAACGACAGGGCAAAGGGGCACAAAGAAGAATGGTTTTTCTACAAACGCCATCTGACCTCATGATATCACCCCATCACCTAATCCGCTAGAGCTGGCAGCTGGACACAGAAACACTCCATGTTTCTCCTTTTATCATCCTACTCAGCAGCCGCTTATGATTGGATAATATAATGCCGATTGATCGATTGTTGGCAGTTGTCTTTTTTTCTCTCACGGATTGTTGTCAGTTGTCACTCCCCACTACGCTGCAAAACTCCTTAACAACTCCAGATCTTTGTCTTATACAGGGCATCAAGGTTGAACTAAACAAATCGCTAATTAAGAAAATGGGTAGAGAGTAAATCAGTCAACGACAGGCCGGTCGTCAATTTCCAAAAAGGTTTCAAAAGGTCCTACCTTGCAGTAGACACAACGAATTTGGTCCGGCTTCTTGTTGGAATACTTAACGATGCAGAGACCAAATTATTTAGCTGCTCCATTTGTGTTAGATATTCTAAAAGCATGTTCACCTAGGTCATCAACTCAACCAGCACAAGGCCATTTGTCGCTCTAACTTAGAAAAAATATCCTGGTACATTTCCTCTCAGGACTGAAGTTTGGACTATTTGGATGATAGGTCATTGCCTAGACTTACCTGATCTCGTGCAGATCATGCGAATGTCGACCTAATCATACTCTTGTGGGTCAGGTAAAATGTATGACGACATGGGTATTTTTTTTTTGTGAGTAAATGTATGACGACATGTCAACTCCTTTGACCAGACTAAAACGGAACTTAGCTGACATTTGATTAAGTCAAAGGGGAAAAAAAGCATTGCTGTAGTAATGAAAGATATAATGTGGTGAAATATAAAGTGGTCAGTAAACCACCATTGTGCACAGGAAAATAAAGATTGATCTAGTATCTAGCTCAGGGTGTAGCTTTATTAGTGCGTTCTTGATTGATGCTAGTACTGGTAACCAAAAGTAGTAGGCCGTGCAAGTGTCTGTCCTAACATCCTCCGATCCCATCAAGAAGACAAGAAGTAACATCTCAACAACCATGCAAGCATCAGTCTTCGCAAGCACCTAGCTACCTATGGAGACGTACGCCGTATGACAAAACCATGCACGTAAATCCCTCCAAAAGGACGAAAGTTGTTAACCTTACAAGAAGAAATCAACACAGATCAATAATTGATAAAAAAGGAGCAACCGAATCAAAATCATCACGCCAAGAACTTGTGACGATTAATGATTAAACCCATGCAAGTCTAATAAAACCTAAAATCTATGACACATCCGATCCCCGACCACCTAGCTGCAACCAATGTGTACACGTACGTGAGCAATTTCCTTAGCTCCCTACTGTTCAAAACCCTACATTCGATCGTGAGCCATCGATTTTCAGATGATGAGCAAGAACGAGAGAGAGCTAGCCATACTCATCATGCACGTGCGCGCGATCCAATGCATGGATGGATGCATCAAACGTGGATGGGCATGGCGCCATTTCTTCTCTCCTTACTTATCTCCTGCCGATCCACGTACTCACCGATGATCTTGCTTGCATTTGCGCCGATGAGCTTGAATGTTCACAATCATGTCATGGCCTCCAAGCGCTTGCCCACACGAGCGGCTGCTCCTTCCACGCGAGGAAGACGCCTGATCCAGCCGCCGAGTCGTCCACGCTGGCCTCGCGCATCGACCAGCCCTCCCGGTACCGGCGCAGCAGCGACCGCACGTCGTCGGCGACGTCCTCGCTGAACGCCACCGGGGAGAAGCCGGCCGACCGCATGCGGCGCGCCCACGACGCCGCCGTCTCCCGCCGCTCCATGGACTCCGACGCCGGGCACGAGACCAGGTCAACAATGGCGCGTCCCGCTCCCCGCTCCAATGCCAGCCTCTCGTTGCTCGTCTTCGGGAAGCTCTCCTCGAGCGAGTCCATGTACGCCGAGAAGAAGCGCAAGCCCTCGCTGAACACCTTCAGGAACACCGCCTCCGAGTCGCCGTCGTCAGAAGCCACGAGGTCGGCCTCCTCCTCGACGACGGTTACGACCCGCGGGTCTAGGCGGCGGAGTGCCGCGGCGAACGCGTCCCTCCGCCGCGCTGCCGGCGCGACGCCGCGCAGGGAGTTGACGCAGTTGACGGCGAGCGCGGTGGTGCCGTCGGCGCGCAGGCCGAGCGCGTCGAGGTCGAGCTCGGCGAGGTCGCCCGCGTGGTGCACGGCGCGGAAGCTGAAGGGCACGCCCATGAGCCGCGCGAACTTCTCCATCCGCTGGCCGATCTCCCGCATCACGCGCTGCGCCGCGGCCGCCGGCGCGGCGGACGACACCACGGTGGTGATGGACAGGTGCGGCGTGTCGTCGGCGGAGCGCGTGGCGAGCGCCTCCAGCAGCGTGGGCCACTGCGTGCAGAACGTGTTGCTGAGGTCGAGGATGTGGAAGCGCTGCGGCTCCGACGACGGCGCGGCCGCGGCGGCCTCCAGGAACGACTCCAGGATGGCGCCGTTCGCCGCCACGTGGCCGAACGACGACCACGGGCTCAGCTCCTGGAACCGCAGCGCCGTGCGCCGGGTCGAGTCGAACGACGTGTTCCGGTCGGACGCCGCTGCCAGCGTGCGCAGCGTGCGGGGCCCCGACGTCGTGAGCCGCGCGAACAGGCCCTGCAGGAAGTAGGACGCCAGCTTCTGCTCCAGGTCGCCGTACGGCGACGCCAGCTCGTTGAGCATCCACATCAGCTGCTGCACCCGCTGGCTGTCGCGCGCGGCCACGGCGCGGGCGCACTCAAGCAGCAGCTGGCTGCCCCACCGTCCCCCGCCGCCTCCTCCGACCGCCGCCGACGACGCCCCGGCGCCACCCCCGCCGGACGACGACGCCGGGGACGAGAAGTCGAGGTTGAGGTCCGGCGGGTACGACAGGTCGGCCGCCTCGAACAGCGCGTGCACCGCCCCCGCGGCCGTCGACGACGTGGACAGCGGGGGCGTCGGCGCCGTGGGCGTGGCCGCGGACGACGTCGGCGGCTGCACCGTCGCGCCGCCGTGGGAGTGGAAGTGCTGCCTGGACGAAGACGACGAGGAAAAGTCTTCATCCATGTAAAGGTGATTGGTGTTGCCGCATTCTTCTTGGTACGGCTCCAGGTAGTACGGCTGCTGGTGCTGGTGCTGCCCGTAGTAGGAGTACTGCCCGCCGCCGCCGCCGCCGCCGCTGCTGCTGTTGCTGTGGTAGTAGTAGTTGTAGGAGGCGTTGGTCTGGTGCGACGACGACCGGGAGCCGCTCGATGTCGTGCTCCTCGAGTTGTAGGACGGCGACTGCTGCTGCGGCTGCTGCTGCTCGGAGGCTTGGAGGCTAACCAACCTAAACAAAGTATCCATGTAAGCTACAGCTACGGCGAGGAGGCAACATAAGGTGTGTGCGTGCTCAAGCTCGCCGTGGTAACAAGCATGGGGGTTTTAATGGCAGGGTGTAGCACTAGGAGGAGGAGGAGAAGCCTACCTAGCAATAGCTAGGAGACTAGCTAGGATATGAGAATTTGTGAGGAGGAGCCGTGATCCAATTCCAAGTGTGGCTGTGAGGGGGAGGGGTGATGTATTCTTTTGAGCGAGAAAAGGGGAGCCCCTGCGTGATGCGCTTTCTTCGTGCCCCCTCGATCCCCAGTTCCACTGCTCTTTTGGCGAGACCGATGGAGCAATATGCTCTGCCTTGCTTCGCTTTTGGCCGGATCGATGAGGAAGGAATTGTTCGGATTGGAGTGGACGGCTTCTTTTTTACTGGGTGGTGGCGCAGTGGGTGTGGCCGCCTTTTGCCTTTGCTTTGTTTCTCCATCTCGATCTTACTGCCCCGGCTCGGCCCTGCTTGCTTTTAGTTTTTTTTTTTTGATTGGCTTTGCTAACGAACTGAAGGCGGCTTGCGTTTGTCATAGTGCACGCCGTGGATATGCAGGACGGACCAACTGTGACTCTGCAACGATTGGTCATTTTCTACCACTTTGTTGTTTAGTGTCACTGTATGCCACAACAATATTTGAATATCATGTTTTTCCATAATTCAATCTGTACGCGATCATGATGGTTTTATAGGCTACTCTCTAATATTTGGGTTGGTTTGCATCCGCAACAGCACCCCTTCCAAAAAACAAAAATAACTCAAGAAAAATCCATCGAAAGGGAAACATGAAAAACTTCCTTACTATATTTCCTCACCGTAGAGAGATATTTTTTTAAAAAAAGGGCAAAGAAAATCACTCTCTTGTGTGAGGTGATCAATAACTCGCACTGGAGAGATTCAAATAGTATGTTGGTGATCATGTTACTAAAACAAACTGTTGATCCCGATGCACAAACCATCTCAGCCATTTCATTTTGCCACACAGTCTCCACCAACCTATGAATTATGTGCAGGAAACCATGTATGCATGCATGAGAATAGTAATCAATGATTCTTTGAAGCCATTTTGATTGATTCCTGATAAGTCATGATAATAAGAGATTTGCTAGTTCTCAGTCGCTTAAGATTTTGTAAATCTCCCATCGCATTTTTGGAACAAACAAAATATACAAGTGAAACATTTATTTTGTGAAACCAGAACATTTTCTTATTGAAGCTGGAACATTTAGGTTCAGGTGACTAGAAACTTGCATATTTTTTGATCATATCCTATGAAAAAAAATACATGCATGGAAAATTACTTTGTTGAAGGTGGAACAAGTTTATATGGAATCTAGCTAGAACATTCATGTTATTTCTCAGAAGAGAAAAATGTTAAAAGAGAACAAGATATCTAGGCGGTTGGATCTACATCCAATTGTTGAATAAGTGATTGATTGAGAGATTAACAAAATATCAGTCACCTAACAAGGAGACGACTCCTTATAATAAGCTGAGGCGGCTGGGGTTCTGGTGATTTTAGGGTTATTGCCCAATTTCCGTGCCTCACACAGAGGCACGGCCTATTCGAGTTTCTAGCAATGTTATCAATTCTCACATTAATTGAGAGAGAAAAAAAGTTCGTATTATTGCTAGCATAGTTTTACCACGCAAGTGCTTCAAAGAAACATTTTGAAGGAAAACCACAATGAGGAAATTAATATATGAATTGGAGGGGGAAAGCACAATATATGATTGGTTAGCATAAGAGATGTTTGCCATAGATGAACGTAGAGTACATATATATAACTTGCATTGTTCATACGTTGAAAGAAAGAGAGTTGTGGTAGATCCAACGAGAATGTATGAGTAGGAGAAACATGACGAGAATTATGTAGTTGCCGACCCACGAATGTATATATTTACACCCATAGACAAGGAGTGTGCTCTTAGCATAGTTGTAACTAAGCTATCGGATCTCAAATAAACACACCTTGTCAAAATTGAACGAGAAAAAGGCTGCGAATTGGATGGAAGAGCATAGTACCAGAATTAGTATTTCTCATACCTAGAGGTAGGCTACAAAAATATTTATGTATATTGTAGAAAATGAAAGAGGCGATCATGCCGACACTGATAAGAAAAAAAAACAAAATTTCAATTCAGAAAACATTATCTACTTTTATTACATCCTAAACCTTTTGCACATATATATAACATAGTTTTTTTTATAATATTTTATACTTAGGTGTCAAATAAAAGTCCTAGCCCGTGCAAGTGCACGAGTATGTATAATTGACATGATTCTTATAAAATCGTGTATCAAACATAGTGTGCGTTACTATTTTACAACACATTTGTCCGTCCCAATCAGAGCATTGCTATGCATAAACTCTGATGGTTCAATGTTCTTCTTGGATTAGTTTGCTTATTTACAACTCACCCGAAATTGGAATGCCTTATTAATTTGCGTGGTTGTAGTAGAGCTATTTGAGGATAAATTGCACCACGATGACCACCATGTCGTCCCAACAATCGTGGAATGCAACATGGCTGCCAACCAGCGCGCGCCGGAAATGACCGTTCGAGAGCGACACCAACCTTGGACGTTGCGGCAGGCCGCTTCCAGCGTTGGCGCCAGCAAAAAGATATTCCGTTTCCCTCGCGTGCGCACGTCGCCTTCAGCACGCGAAAGCAGGTAAATTATACTAGTACCATCTGATCTCCTGTATGTGCTCATCCTCCACACACAGCTCATCCACGATCGATGAGCTAGCGAGTGCGCGCACAGCACAAGCACAGAGGAGGCACCAGCGCGCGAGGTCGCGACCGGCCGGCCGAAGAAAGACGCGGCAAAAGCTGGACGGCCTGGAGCACAGGCGGGCATGCGGTGGCGGCCACCATCATCACCGGAAAAGGGGGCGTATGCACGCGTATTTCACGTACTCTTCTTTTGAGATTTCGGGAAGAAAGTTCGTAGATTCGTGTATAGAATTATAAAAGAAACTAGCTAGCGTCGCGTTCGGCGTTCTTTTGAGATCGCCGGCACGGATTGATCGCCCGTTTCGCTCCTTTTGGAAGGCCGGAAAGACGCGCTTGTCTGCATCGTGGAGCACGCACGCACGTAGTCACGTACTAGTGCGCTAGCTCTCCCGGCCGGCGATCAGCGCTCGCTGGCTAGTTGCCGTTGCTTTTGCTCGCGTAGCCCTTCGGCTCCTAAAAGATATGCGTCGCTGTCTCTTTCGCCCGGGTGCCGCGCACTCAGGCGGCTGGGCTAGCTGCCGCGGCAGCATGCAGCTGTTGCCGCCGCTGCTGCTACGAGACGACTGCACACCTATCACTACCGCCCATCTCTTTACCTAATTTTCATCAGCTCGTGCAGTGGACGAACGATGGGGCCGTACGTCAGATGCCACCATGGAGGCGCAGGGGCGTGTAGTGCAGTGCAGGGGCCGGGCCGGTTAGGTAGGTCACTCACGGATTTGAGGACGGCATGCACTGACCGGGATGTTGTGTTCTTCGCTGTCGACGACCGTGACTCAGAGTTTGGACTGGTTGTTGACTGTGGCCGGGCCGGCACTGTGCATGCATGCGGTGCACGCAGCAGCATGCCATGATGGCTTCGCTTGATGAGGGTTTTCAACGCGAGGATTGATTGATCGTGGCGCCGATCGAGCCGGTTAGCCTCGCGCGCGCGTGTCTGAACCCATGGTGTTAATTTAATTTATCATTCCTGAAAAGATGACTCTCAGATGGCATAACTTCGTTGCAGAGAAAGTGAGAGTGATCATCAGGCTCCTGTTTTTGGCACCTTGTTGCAGGAATAATTACTCTCTCTCTCTCTCTCTCTCTCTCTCTCTCTCTCTCTCTCTCTCTGATCAAAATCCAATTTGAAGATTTGGCAGATTTTGCATTTACATTCCAGAATTTCGACCGCATCATCAGCTTAACCGTTCATGTCAGCCAGTGTGGATCCGCATGCAGAGTGTGTCTGCCTGTCGGGCCTAGCAAGTACATACAGAGGTCGTCGTATCAAACTACAACGCGTGATCGATCGTCCCTGTCTCCTTTTCCTTTTGGGATGAATGAGCAAGGATCTGATTGCAAGAAGTCGCGTAATAGCAATAGTAAACTGTATTCATACTGCAAATGTATGTGCCTGCCCCCATCCGGCCGTATTCGGCTCGTGCATGATCATGCATGGAGGCGACATGGGCCAGTATAATACTAGTATCGAAGATGAGCGAAGCTGCAAACGCGACAAAATCCTCATGCTCTTCACGCTTCGATCTGTAGCATGCTTACCCATATCATGGATTTAGCTACTGCTATAGTTTGAGCCCGGTATGGCATGACGATCTTCCTACACATGCATGCATAGAAATATCACACCCTACACACCCAGCAAACAGAATTTTCAGTCCAATTATCAGCATGCTCCCGCTAGCTAGCTAGCTTCCATGCTTGGCCAATTTCGATTTTCCACGGGGAAAAAATTTCTCCGAACCAACAACACATGATTGAGAAAAGACAGGGAAAGCTTGCAATTATTCAAGCTCTGCAACTGTTCCATCAACGGGTCTCTTATCTAATCCATCGATGATCGATCTGTTCTCTTCTGCTGATGAGTGCTGCTGGTTTCGCCTTTATTCACAAACCAATATACACAGCCCGCCTGCTCAACGGCTACAATGCCAGTCGTCAATCAAAGTTCAGGCCGCTGCAGGAGCGTATCAACGTTTTGGAATCAAATGCATCGATCTTTAAACCAGCTTTGCGACCCAATCATGGCGAGAATCTCACAAGTGGATTCATCCATCCATCCCGGCACCCGGAAGCTTTTCTCTTCTGCCCACGCCACGCATCGACGAAGCAGTGCGCTTTGGCTGCCTCCTGCCATGCCCATGCACGCCGGGGAGGAGCCTTTTTGTTTTTCGAATCCTTCCAAGGAGGAGAAGACCGGCCGGCCGGCCAAAGTACGGCGACACCATCATCGCAGCGCGTTTTTGTCACGGCGCCCAACGCAATCACACGCCTGCCTGACCGTATGTATAATAACGCTGCAGCGCGGGCCCCCGTCCTGCCCTGCATGCCGAGCGGCCGTTCTCCGTCCGGCGTTCAACGACACCATCCTTCTTCCGCCGGCCGGAGACCCGCGGCCGTGCGGGCAAAAGAACCGCACGGTGTACTAAAGCACCAGCGCATGCACACCTTTGCATCGGTTTCTTTTCTCTTTCTCCATTTTTGTGAACAAGCTAGTTTGCCGTGTCTAATCCACAGCTTACTAGATTGACTGGAGAAAGGGTGATCAAAGTGACGTGTTGTCCATGCGAAATGGGACAGTGTAGTACCCGCCCAGTCCATTTTCTGCTCCCCATCTCCTCCTCCTCCTCCAGTGCGCGCCATGGTCCAAGATCTAGTCCGAGATGGGCCATCTATCCATCCATCAGCCATGTCAAGCTAGCCAAGCCACGCGCGCACGTTCGTTCGTTGCGAGTGAGATCCAGCTCTCAAAGCCGCGCGTCCCTACAACACCCTGATGATATGGCCTCAGCTCAGCCTCACCACTTACCTGCCGCCCATAATGCGATCGATCCATGGGAGCGCGGCAATTGGTTGCTTTGCCCAGCTTCTCTCGAGCGGATCGATGGCCACTGAAGGACCGAGAAGGCGACCAGAGGGGGGGTGAATGGGAGCCGATAAAAATTCTTCACAAGAACTTGGCCTATATCCCAACCCACCTCAAGAACAACCACCAAGATCACACACACACGTGGAACGTGACGTGTTAACCCTAGGAATGATTGTGGAAGAGATACAAACACTTGCGGAAGCAAATCAAGCAAAGACACACTCAAAAAGATGATCTGAAAAAGTCAAAACAGAGACCTCCCACCGGATAATCCGGCCAACTATCGGATACTCTGGACCTGGGAAAGTACCGGACACTCCAAAAACTTGTCGGACACTCCGGCCACCGGATACTCCGGCAACTTGCCGGATAATCCGGCCCTGACAGGACAGCACGCGCGCAAGCTCAAGAAAAATCTCGAAACCGGGTCAAACGACCTCCAAAAATCACGAAATTTGAACCATAGCTTCGTCTTGAGATGGAGAACATCATCCAAGAGGATTCATCTCAAAATCCCCACAAAATCTCCACGGATTTTGAATCTTATCAAGAACCTAGGGTATGGATGAACTTGAGAGGGAAACTTCACCAAATCATCAAATCGAAGGTGCTCGTGCCATGGATTCGGTCAAGGACCTACCAAGGATTGTTCTAGCACATCCTAGCACCAAGATCCCCCAAGAAATCCGCCCAAAACGCATCACAAAAAGCGAATCGAAAATCACCCGAAAATAGCTCCGAAAATAGGGAAAATAAGAAATTCGGGATTCAAGATGAGGAGAACACTTTGAGGACGAATTGATGCTATGTATTGCTCAAAGATGTAGATGTCAAGCCACTCCCTAGCACACACAAACTAGAGATGACAAAAAGCTCAATCAAAGAGCCATCTCCTCTCTTCTCCCCTCTCTTCTCTCCTCTCTCTCAAGCCTCTCCCACACACACAAGTGAGAGACAACACAAGGCTCAAGGGAGCAGCCACAACCAGCCACCCACCTTATCTCCTTGGACATTTCCATATCCCGGAAATGCCCCTCACACTACAACACACCCATACAACACATAAGGGCGTTTCCGTCCAACTTTTTCTCCTCCACCCGAACGCCGTCGGGGCCTTCACACCGTAGCTTCACCTCGAAGCCACCTCCACGATGGTGCCACATGCACCTCCATCCGTCGCCGCCGGTTTTGAGGCATAAACCGGGAAACCGCCTTGCACGCTTCTCAAAGCGCGACTTCCACCACCGGTTTTGAGGCCCAAACCGGGAAACCGTCCACCGCCGGTTTTGAGGCATAAACCGGGAAACCACCCACCACCGGTTTTGAGGCCCAAACCGGGAAACCGTCCACCACCGGTTTTGAGGCTCAACCGGGAAACCATCCACCACCGGTTTTGAGGCCAAACCGGGAAACCGTCGACCACCGGTTTTGAGGCCAAACCGGGAAACCATGTCGATGTCGACGCGTGTCACCTCGTCCCGCGAACCTCGCCGTCAAGCCTCCTCGTCCCAGCCCGTCGGAACCCTTCACTTGACTCGGCCTCTCGTTCGCCTCTTGACTTGGTCAACCCGCCGTCTCCATCACCTCCACGGTTTTGAGGCCAAACCGCGAAACCCTCCGTGCTTCTTGTCCGCCACGTGTACGGTGTGGATCACCCTTGACCTCACCCGGCCTCTCGATCGCCCGGACCCAAGCCTCCTCGATCCCAGCCCGTCGGGACCCTTCGCTTGGTCCTCCCGATCCTCCTGCCGTTGGCCATCAAGTTGACTCCATTGACCTACACATCATTAGACAAGCAAACACGTTTCATTCTCCGCCAATCATCCCAACACCTGCACCAACTTCGGTTAGCCATAAACATAATCATTCATATGCTTATGCAACCCTCAAAGTCCCGCATTTCAACCCAAACCTCATGTCAACTCAAATCAACACGGTTGTCAATTACTTATCATCATCGAGGACCATGGCACATCTCAACATGGTTCCTCAATCTCCCCCTTGATGAGTACATTGACAACAACACCAAGCACATGAATCTGAACTTGAAATGCAAAACCAAAGAAGCTAACTAAATGGTCCAAAACCAAGGTAAAAGGTAGAAAATGACCATCTATAAGCAAAAGATCACACAAGCCAAGAGTTGGCAAAGAAAGCGGCTCATACACGCAAAGATCCCAAAATCAAGAAAAAGTCAGAAGTAATCACTTGATGTAAAGCTCCCCCTCAAATAGTGCTATCTTTCAAGCAATTCGAATTGACCGGATAGTCCGGTACAACGTCGGATATTCCGGTACCGGATGGTCCGGTAACCTATCGGATAGTCCGGGGGTTTGCTTTCTCGATCTTTAAAATGCATTTTCAACCAAGCTCAACAAAGAAGTATACAATGTCAATTACTCATCACAATACAAGCCATGGCACATGTCAACATGGCTTCACAATCTCCCCCTTGATGAGTATATTGACAACACCAAATGCACATAAATTTGGAATTTGAAAATGCGAGTCCAATAAAGCACAACTAAGATGGTCGTAAACCAATAAAGAATCGAAAGTGGCCACTTAGCATAAAAGGATCGCAAACATCAAGAATTGCAGGAGAGCGGCTCATGGTCCATAAACTAGAGTAATTGTTCATCATGACCATTTCATCGCCAAGAACACAAGAGACTCAAGAAAATCTCAAATACATGGAATGCTCCCCCTCAAATTATGATTGCCCCCCCTCAAGTTATGATTACCTCTCATACAAATGCACAAGCTAAATTCATTCACATTTTCACATTTTGTGCATCACTCATTTGAAATCTCTCCCCCTTTGGCAATGAACTCATCAAGACATAAAAGAGAGTCAAAAAATGCAATGCATGAGAATGTAAACTTATGGAGCTTCAACAATTATGTCAACAAGCATTTATCATTACTATGAAACAAGCACAAAGCCTTGAAGTGCAAAAGCATGAGCTCACAATCGCACGAAGGCTGTAATAGAGAGCATAGCACAAAAACAAAGAGCCAGACAAGCTAAGCAAGAAGATTGAATTGAGCAAGATAGATTCAAACTTGCTACATCATAATAAAATCTGCCACCACATGTATATTCACCCCTATTCAAGGCAAAACATGCATTAAGTGAATCCAAGAAGACTAGCAAGCGGCAATCTCAACTCAAGCAACAAACATTCGGAAAGATGTGCTTTGACAAACGCTCATATATGCAACAAAGACTCCATTTGATCAAGTGAGTAATCAACAAGTGAGATATAAGGTTTAGGAACAAAAGCAATTACTCATGTTATGTTTATCCTCAAGTAACCTCTATCCATGCGGAGGGTCGCACGACTGGGTACGGCAAACACCCCGAGGCATCAAGGCACCGTATTGGATTTTATCCTCAAGTAACCTCTTATCCATACAGAGGGTCGCACGACTGGTTACGGCAAACACCCTGAGGCATCAAGGCACCGTATTGGATTTATAACATTAAGCACAAAAGATCAAATTGATTTTAGAAATTTAAGCACAAGAGCAAAAGAGCATGCCTTTTGGCAAAAGGAACATTTGTTCCCCCAAAGTCCCATCATGAGCTAAATATTTGCCAAAGTGCATCCCCCAAACAACAAGTTGCCAAAGCCAAGACATTTTCAAAACTAGCCTTAACACAAGTCTTGACAAGGATAAAAGCAAGTATACAAGTGGTGAGCAAACATTGGCATGCATAGATCATAAGACTCACAAAAGTCAATTTTCATCTTTAAGTTTAGCTAGCTTGCTCAAAATGCCACTATGCCAAGCCATCTAGAAAAGCCTAAGTTTGAAGGTTTGCTACTAGCAATCACACAACTTAGCTCAAACTCAACCATAGCAATAATAAATGACATAAAGGTTGAAGCTTCTTCTAAAGATGCATATTATACATGATGCTTATCTTACAATGCAACGCAAAAGCGAGAAAAGTAAGATACAAATTTTACAAGAAAAGCATCTCAATGGTCCAAAGCAAAAGACAAACTCCAAATATCAACGTAAGTAACAACTCCCCTTCAAACCAAGCCAATCTCCCCCTCAACTCAAGCCAATCTCCCCCTCGATAAAACAACTTTAGAACCATTCGAAAAGAGGACAAAGAGACACTTGAAAAGGGGTAAACATGAAACACTCAAAGAAAGGGGTTGTGCAAATAAAGCAATAAGGAGCATATTTCAAATTTGCAAATCATGACAAAGCATGAGAGGATCAAATAATCATATTTCAAAGTAGAGGATATACAAATAAGACAAAAAGGAGCACATATTACATGGAGGGTAAGCATGTGAGAACCACTAGCTAATCATGAAAAGATATAGTATGGTTCACACAAGATACAAGAAAAAGTGACAAAAACTACAAGCACGATCAAAGTGAAGATATGCAAATAAGACCATAAAGAGCACACGTCACATGAGGGCAAACATAAGAGAAGCATTTGCAAATCATGGTAAAACATGAGAGAGGATACACCATGGATCACACAAGGTAGCATGAAAAAGTGATCTAAATTGCAAGAAAGCTCACAAAGCTAGCATGGTATGTTAGAAAGCAACATCGAAACATGCTAGTCAAATATATACGAAATTTTGGACAAGAGAAAATGACAAGCATGAAAGCAAGGGTCAAAAGCCAAGAACATATACAAAGATAGCATGGTTGAATATAACAAGATATACGCACAAGCTAATCAAAGGTGTACACAAATAAAGGCAAAAGATATTGAGAGAGAACCAAAAGCATGAAACATGATATACACAAATAAAAGCAACCAATGGGCAAGAGAGAAACAAAAGCATGCTATAAGATATACACCAATAATACATGCCGAGAGGATCAAATGAGCATATGAACAAGCATCCCATACCACAAGCAAATGTACATGAATGTAGAAGGTATGAGTGTATAGGAAAGCTCACAAATAGGTGAAGACGCCACAATTTAGTGCATGCCTCTTGGAGGCCATGTACAAGGGTATGGAGAACCATCATGTCTCAATCACGTCAAGCAAAAGACCGAGATCAATCAAGCTCATGTCCTCCAACCCGCGTCCTCAACCTACACATGAGAAGAGAGAGATGTCCGAGTCTTGGATCCCGAAGGGTTAGTAAGCAAATACTTGGGAATCCAACACTTGGACACATGACCAATAGATGTACTCAATTTATCATGAGGGTTAGCATGATGCAAACTTTGGCTCAAATTTGAAGACTTTGAATCACCTTTAGAAGCATGTCGCGAAATGGCAACTCGAGAAGAAAAACGAGTGCAACCACTAGAAAAACGACGAGAGCCTCTAAAGGGAACACCATGAGAAGAACCATTGAAAGAATCATGAGAACCATGTCGTGGACCAACACAAAAAGCATTAGAAGCATGTCCACGAGCACGTTCAAACCCACAAGAAAATGAGTCAAAGAAACCATCAATAAAACGATGCCTCATGCTAGACTCCCGGGTCTTCATGCCATGGGAAAAGCTATGAACACCCGAAGAGTTAGAAGCATGAGATCGGCGCAAGCGTTTGGCACGCCTAAAGCAAAAGTCAATTTGATGCCCATCATTCCAACAATAAGAGTAATGGTACAATGGCCTATCGGGAGAGATGGTTTGAGATGAAGAAATACCATTCTTGCTCAAGTGAGAAGTCCTTTGAGACTTGCATGAAGAACTAGAAGCATCTCTTGACTTTGAGTCAACATTAGGTCCACACATGCCATGGAAAGGACGATGTGTGTTCCTAAAAGCTTTTGCACGAATGCGACGCTCGTGTTTGACACGGCGAAAGCAAAACTCAACAACATGCCCTTCTTTCTTGCAAAAGGTGCAATGGTACTTTTCTTTCAAAGTTGATGTACCATTTGAGCAAGAAACACCTTTGCCATTTGAAGTCTC
Source organism: Eragrostis nindensis (assembly GCA_012490785.1). Taxonomy (NCBI): domain Eukaryota; kingdom Viridiplantae; phylum Streptophyta; class Magnoliopsida; order Poales; family Poaceae; genus Eragrostis; species Eragrostis nindensis. The sequence goes on along the minus strand of JAAXCT010001529.1, from coordinate 91,353 downwards.
TTGGGCAACACCGGAAGAGCCAATAGCATGAGTAGCCAAAGAAGAATCATTCAAAGCAATAGCACGAGTGCCAACATCCAAAGAATCACGCTCAATATGAGAAGAATCCAACTCCGAAGACAAAGAAGAAATATTTGAAACATGCACATCAGAGTGAGAAGAATTGCGTGAATCGAGAAGCTTAGCATCTAAGCTCTTGCATAGTTGGAGCAAAACCTCATTTTGAGATTTGAGGCGCTCACAAGTACCACATGGAGTATCTCTTAAAATTTGAATCTCCTTCTCAATACACTCGGCATATGTGGTACGCAAGAGATCATTCTCCTTCTCAAGGCTAGCACTCATATCATTGTGCTCAACCAACTTAGCGCTCATATCATCGCGCATTAGCTTCAAAGCCTCAACCTCATTTTTCAAATCATGATATGATGTGCAAGAAATAGAAGAAGCATCACTCATATGCATATCATGCAAAGCATCATGATTAGCATTAGAAGTAAGACAAGCATCATCATTCATGGTAGAGGAACAAGTGCTACAAGGCATAGAGTTCATTTCGGAAATTGTAGCCTTAGCAAGTTCAAGTTGTTCTAGACAAGTGGAGTGTGTTAATTTTAGTTCTTTAATTTCAGCAAGCATGCTTGTGCAAGAAGTGCAAGAACTAGAATTCATTGACTCCAACTTATCAGCATACCAAGCATAAGAACCACATTCCAAAATGGCATTTACTTTCAACTTTTTGAGTGAAGATTTTAACTTATCAATCTTCTTGCGCAAAGCATCACAAGAAGCACAAGGCATACAAGCATTTGACTTCAACAACTCTATCTCATCACTCAAAGACTTGCAAGACATGCATGGCAAAGAAGCATTCTCATTCAACATGTTGATAACAAATCTAGCACTTTCCAATTGCTTTTCACATGAAGAACAATCATGCATCAATTTATCATTTTCGGATTTCAAGCAAGAAATGGAAGCATTCAACTCATCATTCTTTTTGAGCAAGACAACACAATCATCACAAGACAAAGAAGTACTAGACTTGCAAGAAGACAAAGCATTCACATTATCAAGTCTAGACAACAAGCTCTCATCACTAGGCATAGAGGTTTTCAATTTCTTTTTGAGTTTGACAATTTTAGCATCACACATTTGAACCGCAGTGAATAAAGCCACAATGCCATTGACAAGATTACCTTGGCTCATCTTGAAAAGCTCGGAGACAAGATCCTCATGAGACATCTCATTGCCTCTTGAAAGCTTGAAAAGCTCGACCACTTTGAGTTCTTCCTCCGTGAGGTCCGCCTCTTCCTCCTCAAGATCGTCCATGCGAGCATCCACAACTCGACTTATCTTGGTGTCATCCTCAATAGCAACTCCACACATATTCAAAACTGAGGACAAAGACACACGAGGGCGAGCACTTGGTGCCATTGAACAAGCACCGGTTAGTGTTAGCAAATGACCGAAGTATAAACAAGCAAGTACAAAAGGTCGCCTATGGATCACAAGGCCGGTAAAAGCCAACAAGTGATCAAACCGGCTCTGATACCAATTGAAGGACCGAGAAGGCGACCAGAGGGGGGGTGAATGGGAGCCGATAAAAATTCTTCACAAGAACTTGGCCTATATCCCAACTCACCTCAAGAACAACCACCAAGATCACACACACACGTGGAACGTGACGTGTTGACCCTAGGAATGATTGTGGAATAGATACAAACACTTGCGGAAGCAAATCAAGCAAAGACACACTCAAAAAGATGATTTGAAAAAGTCAAAACAGAGACCTCCCACCGGATAATCCGGCCAACTATCGGATACTCCGGACCTGGGAAAGTACCGGACACTCCAAAAACTTGTCGGACACTCCGGCCACCGGATACTCCGGCAACTTGCCGGATAATCCGGCCCTGACAGGACAGCACGCGCGCAAGCTCAAGAAAAATCTCGAAACCGGGTCAAACGACCTCCAAAAATCACGAAATTTGAACCATAGCTTCGTCTTGAGATGGAGAACATCATCCAAGAGGATTCATCTCAAAATCCCCACAAAATCTCCACGGATTTTGAATCTTATCAAGAACCTAGGGTATGGATGAACTTGAGAGGGAAACTTCACCAAATCATCAAATCGAAGGTGCTCGTGCCATGGATTCGGTCAAGGACCTACCAAGGATTGTTCTAGCACATCCTAGCACCAAGATCCCCCAAGAAATCCGCCCAAAAACGCATCACAAAAAGCGAATCGAAAATCACCCGAAAATAGCTCCGAAAATAGGGAAAATAAGAAATTCGGGATTCAAGATGAGGAGAACACTTTGAGGACGAATTGATGCTATGTATTGCTCAAAGATGTAGATGTCAAGCCACTCCCTAGCACACACAAACTAGAGATGACAAAAAGCTCAATCAAAGAGCCATCTCCTCTCTTCTCCCCTCTCTTCTCTCCTCTCTCTCAAGCCTCTCCCACACACACAAGTGAGAGACAACACAAGGCTCAAGGGGGCAGCCACAACCAGCCACCCACCTTATCTCCTTGGACATTTCCATATCCCGGAAATGCCCCTCACACTACAACACACCCATACAACACATAAGGGCGTTTCCGTCCAACTTTTTCTCCTCCACCCGAACGCCGTCGGGGCCTTCACACCGTAGCTTCACCTCGAAGCCACCTCCACGATGGTGCCACATGCACCTCCATCCGTCGCCGCCGGTTTTGAGGCATAAACCGGGAAACCGCCTTGCACGCTTCTCAAAGCGCGACTTCCACCACCGGTTTTGAGGCCCAAACCGGGAAACCGTCCACCGCCGGTTTTGAGGCATAAACCGGGAAACCACCCACCACCGGTTTTGAGGCCCAAACCAGGAAACCGTCCACCACCGGTTTTGAGGCTCAACCGGGAAACCATCCACCACCGGTTTTGAGGCCAAACCGGGAAACCGTCGACCACCGGTTTTGAGGCCAAACCGGGAAACCATGTCGATGTCGACGCGTGTCACCTTGTCCCGCGAACCTCGCCGTCAAGCCTCCTCGTCCCAGCCCGTCGGAACCCTTCACTTGACTCGGCCTCTCGTTCGCCTCTTGACTTGGTCAACCCGCCGTCTCCATCACCTCCACGGTTTTGAGGCCAAACCGCGAAACCCTCCGTGCTTCTTGTCCGCCACGTGTACGGTGTGGATCACCCTTGACCTCACCCGGCCTCTCGATCGCCCGGACCCAAGCCTCCTCGATCCCAGCCCGTCGGGACCCTTCGCTTGGTCCTCCCGATCCTCCTGCCGTTGGCCATCAAGTTGACTCCATTGACCTACACATCATTAGACAAGCAAACACGTTTCATTCTCCGCCAATCATCCCAACACCAGCACCAACTTCGGTTAGCCATAAACATAATCATTCATATGCTTATGCAACCCTCAAAGTCCCGCATTTCAACCCAAACCTCATGTCAACTCAAATCAACACGGTTGTCAATTACTCATCATCATCGAGGACCATGGCACATCTCAACATGGTTCCTCAGCCACGCACTGCTCTGTCGCTATTATTCTGCGAAATAGCACTGTTGCAAAGCACATTGGCCCTTTTTTTCCTTGTCAGAACTCAGAACCGATTTGCTGGGGAATGCGCCAGTGCTAGCTGGAGTGATGGACCGATCTATATTCGCTACTGTTCCGTTCGAAACAACTGAAATGATGAAGGCTTATTAGCCTGGAATGCAATTTTCAAACTGCCGCGCCAATATTCAGCTATCGTCAATGTCGCGTTTTTCAGTCGATACGCTGTTTCAGGTAAAGAGAATCACAATTTTTTGGATGCTAAGAATTTTTCCCGTCAACAATCTAAAATTGCGCCAGATATTCGTAGTTGAAATTTCATTCCCACTGGATGTCACATGCCTGAAGACCCATCCACCCATCACCAACCAAAGCAACAATTATGAAAGCTGAGAATGGAAAATATTTGACTCAGCTGCTTTCACTATATATATTCATTGGCATCCAACCTGCAGGGCGAGTTTTCTATGCACTGCCATTGTAGGCAGACAAGATCCAGGAACAGTGAACTAGAAAAAGAAAGAAGAGAAGCAAAAGGAACAGAACGTGTCATTCCATTTTGCTGCCGTATATACACCGTTTTGTCTACAGATAACAAAACAAAATACAAGTCCTGGCGTTATGGGAATGCTTTCACATAGCACCAGTGGCTTGTGAAAATGAAAAAAAACAAAGTTAATTTAATCTCAATGGGCGCCAGTACTATACCACCACACGCTGAAATTTCGGCAGCAAGGCATTTGTCCATCCGACAACGGTGTTCAGCTTCAGTCTGTGAGGAAGGTCTGCTTCACTTTCAGTGTACTGGTTCCCTCTAAGAAAAAAAAAACTTTCAGTGTACTGTCTGTAGGTTGACACTATTGAAGTGTACAGCGTATGTATTACCTGTAAAAGCAAGATAGTTTTGTACTATTACAGAGGCAACAGTTATATGGAAAAAGAGCTGGCTACTCCAGTTTTCCACGACATTTGGAGGCATAGAGCTGTTTGCAGATCTTCGGGCATTGATCACTTTAATAACTTCGCCGCAGATTTTTGTCCATTCCTACGTCTTAACATCCGTAAACAACTTTGCCGCAACATTTTTTTTTCTTTTACAGATATGTCTCACATAGTGTCTGATGCAAACATCAGAAAAACTCGGCACAGTTTTTCCTTTTTGAAATATTGGGCAGGGCTACAAAATGAAGAGGACGGCAAGGCGCTGACGGCTGGAACGGAATTGTTGCGGCAAGCGGCCATCCACCATCACCCGAGGCAATCACCACCAAATGCGGCTGATCATGAAGGAGCGACCACAAATGGTTAACTCAAGAGGATGCGAGAGGAAACAAAGGTGCCGAAAAGGACAAGATCTCGATTTGTTTACATTCAGGCAAACACATGCTTGAGCCCCTGCGTGGGCAACTGCTGTAATGTAGCGTCTTTTGTTGGCATAAGCCAGGAGTGGGGGAGTTTTGGCGTGCTTGTCTATCAGCCCTCGATGCTGTGCGGCAAGCACGGGTAGTCAACAAAAAGACTTTTAGATTAGCGTTTACCTTTCCTGCGTTTTTACTTTCAGTACGAACTTAAAAAGACACGCTGTGATTTCGTTACTTTTTTTGCGAACACGCAAAAGCTTTGCGTGTCAGAATTTATAGAAGAAGAAGGGTGCAAAGAGGCACCAGATAGTTACAACGGTTCACGACAAGGCCAGGATCTGGCCGATCAGGATGCTTTGTTTATGTTACATTGCTATATCTATAACCGCAACCTGATCTCTAACTGGATTATCGCTAGCTACGCCCTGCATATTATGCTCATTCCACAGCTGGCCCAATCGCTTGGCTCCGGCGTATGTCCATAGTCGTGCCTCCTCTTTACAACGTGCATATATGGCACCCACTGTTGCTAGTTCTCCTTCAAATACCCTGGCGTTTCTTTCCTTCCAGATTAGCCACATCATAAGCACGAACAAGGAGTCGAAGCCTCGTCTCTGTTGCTGCGATATGCTTCTACGCCACTGCCGCCATCCATGTTGCCAGGTGTTGGTGTTCGGCCTCGATGGCAGGTTTAGATCTTGTGCGATATGCTGCCAGACCTGCCGCGTAAAAGAGCAGAGCCAGAATAGGTGTTGTTGTCCTTCCTGCTCCCGGCCACATAGGGGACATTGAATGTGTGAATTCATATTGCGTCTCCTCATCCTGTCCGCAGTCCAGAGGCGACCATGTAAAGCCAGCCATACATGGTGACGAACTCTTGGGGGAGCCCAACTCTTCCATAGGATCCTTGCACATGGCATTTTCCTCTTGTCTTCGAAGAAGGACAGATATGCGGATTTGGCTGTATAGGTTCCGGATGTTTCTTTGGTCCATATCCATCGATCTTGAGTATTTTGCTGCAAGTTGAAGCTATCGAGTTGGTCTCTAAGTTGGATGTATTCCCACATTACTTGGGTTGTCAGGGCTCCAGTTATGTCCTGCATCCAACGTCGATCAGGGAGGCCTTCTGAGACTTTCCTAGTTTGCTGCACCTTGGGATCGACGGCCTGGGTCAGTGCTGGGAATGCATCAATTATGGACGTGCCATTGAACCACTTGTCAGTCCAAAATAGTGCCCCGGCGCCGTCGCCAAGCTGTACTACCGTCGCATCACGAAATAGCTTGATCACTGTTGGCTCGAACTGCATCGCAAGTTGGCGCCAACATGTGTCCTCCGTGAATTGCAACCAGAGCCATCTAACACGAAGTGCATAACCCATGAGTTTTAGATTAATGATGCCAAGGCCTCCATAAATATTTGGTTGGCAAACTGTGATCCATGCAACCCGGCACTGCGAGCCATGAGCCGAATCTGTTCCAGTCCATAAGAATGCTCTGCTTTTCTTGTCAATAAGGTCAATTGCCCAACCCGGTAGGATCAACACCATGGATAGGTATATTGGGATTGCAGTGAGGACCGATTTGACCAACGCTTCACGTCCACTCGGATGTAAGAGCTTTCCTTTCCAAGTTGGAATACGCCTCGCTACCTTGTCGATGACTGGCTGGATGAATGCTTTCGGAATGCGTTTCACCGACAAAGGAAGGCCCAAGTATTTGCAGGGGAAATGGGTCACCTGACACGGTAGGATTGCAGTAGCACTCGCGATGTCCTCATCTGTACACCTGATAGGTGTTATGGAGCATTTGTCGAAGTTGGTTCTGAGGCCTGAAGCTCCACCGAAGGAGAGTAAGATTTCGTTACTTTTGGTAATGAAATTCCAGGGCGAGGCCCCTGTTCTGCAAGAAAAGGAAAACTCGGCACTACTGGCACTGCTAGCAACTTGGCATGTATCCGAAACAACTATATACAACCAGGAGCTAGGCTCTGATGGTTGATTCTGAGAGTTCTGGTTGAGATGCATGTCCTCTGAAACTTCTTCACTGTATAATTGGCAAAAAATAAAACTTCTTCACTGCATTGTTTGTCTCTGAAACGCTTGTATAAACGCTTGTGTCATGTAAAGTGACGCTGGAGAATTTCAGTCTTTCAGTGCATGAACCTCAACTGTCTAGCCGGTTAGATTTTGAAATCGATATACGACACCTTTTTTTTTTTTGAAGAACTATACGGCGCCATATGGCCCATATCGTCAAGGACACGAAACCAAATGTGGGCCAGGAAAAGGCCCATTTTATCAATCTGGCCCGTGCAGCGCTTGGGCTTGGCGGCTCGGCCCGTATTCTGTTTCGTGTTCATCTCCGGGCGCGTCGTTTCTCTCAACCGACCCCGAGTCGTCGACGGCCGGACTGTAGGCGGGCTCGCCGCCGGCGCCGCTGCCGCCTTGATCTGGAGGAGGACTATCGCTTCTGCTTCGCTTCCTCCTCCGGGCCTCCTCGCCGCGTCCGCGCCGCTGCAGGTGAGACGCTCAACGCTCCCTCCCCTCTCGCCTGATCTGCAGGATCCCACCGCGATCGTCGCTCGAGCGCACGTGTGGATGTGTCCGTGGGCATATCGTTGTGGGTATCGCTCCGTTCACTCTGGTATCAGTCCGCAGGCGCTTGCTCGTGAAATCGATCCCTGAATCGTCGGTAACGGAGACGCTGAGTGGGTTACTCATGCTGTACTGGTTCGCGAATGAAGACTTAGGAAGAAGTATCGTGCGGAATGGTTGCTGTTCCTGGGCATTTCAAACTCATTGTTGCTTGCTTTCTATTCATTTGCTTTGCCCGCTTTCTGTTCATTTGTTAGGACTTAGGAACATGAATTTTGAGTGTTTGATGAATCATGCTTAGTGAAAGACGGTGATTCTATATTGGTGATCACATGGATGCAGTACTACTGGGTTGCTAATAAGACATCCGAATTTTGTGATACTTAAATAAATCAGACAGTTGGAGTCATCGATGCAGGAGTTATCAGAGCTCTGAGGATTATCTTAGTGCATCAGTAGTTGGTAGATCATATCCCCTGTGGGGCTACCAGTTTTCTTCTGAAATTAGAATTGAGTGAAACACACTGGCCTAAACTTGTAAATCTTAGTGTCACATGTAGATCTTTATCCCATCTTGATGTCATTCTTTTGCTGATATTTTTCTTTAAGCAGGCCTGCTAAGCTGAGCTCACCGAGACAATCAAGCTGAAAAGATTGCCATAGCGTGGAATGAAGCGTTTTGTCTACATAAATGACGAGTCTTACCAGATTGACTACTGTAATAACTGGATTTCTAATATGAAGTACACCGTATTGAACTTCTTGCCGAAAAATCTATGGGAGCAATTCAGGTATGTTAGCAGTCACATTAATACTATTTTGTCAGTCAAAGTATTCTTCCACATATAAATGCAGAAGCTCTACTGGCATGAATTCAGTGATCCGCATGTCTTAATTGCAATTCAGAAGATAATATTCAATTGATAAAACTCAGTTACTCAGGTGTTGTGTAGGCTGAGGTCGTTTCATTCATCTGAAATCCATAGTTGTCCTTGTATTGGATGTGTCTGGTTCGCTTGTTGATGTGTGATTTTGAAATTTTCCTTGGTTTACCAATATTCGAGTGGAGCATTTGGCTCACATAATTTTGCTTATAGGATGCAACATGAGTTCAAAATTCGTTGTAATCGCATTAACATATTGTGATGCTTGTCTTACGCTCTTCGGGTAGTATCATTGTCTCATGGCTGGGAAATAAAGAAAGATAATCAAAATATGGAGGACAGGGGGGAGGTAGAGGTGGGGAGTGACGGACGTAGAGAGGGAAGCAGGTGGCAGACTTGGGAAGTGTGAGAGATGTAGATGGTTTGTCAGACATCACAGTTGCTACAGAATAGCTTATGTGAAATGTGGGTGATTATTCAGCTCTTTGTTCTACTTTGTGGCTTTGGGGTTCTCTCAGTGCTGCATAGTTGCATCAATAGTACTGTATAAGGTTCGGGAAACATTCTATTTAGGATTTAGTAAGATGGACGTTATTTTACAACTAGAGAATGTATAGATTAAGTAAATTCCTAAAGTAAGATTTTCAGAGCTTGTTGATTCAGATACCCAATTATATTTCGGAACTGTAACTGTTGATTCTTAGTGCTGTAAACTGCCTTTTACACAAGATTTTTTTTTTCATTAGTTAGACACTTTTCATGTAAAAGGATGCTCCATGCTGTCACGTTGTGTTTTTGTAGTTTGCCGGCCATGTTTTGATTCCCCCATCTAAAACTGTTAACAGATTTTTCCTTTTAACTTTGAAGACAAATATGATTAGGGACATACTAGACCTTATTGGTGTAGATGCCAAGTTAATTTGTATCAATGGAAGATTTACTTCCTCTTCTTTTTTGTTGTTTCAGGTGGTCCATGAATCAATATTTTTTGTTGATAGCTTGTCTGCAACTATGGTCACTTATCACTCCTGCGAATCCCGCAAGCACATGGGGGCCACTTATAATTATCTTTGCAGTTTCTGCAACAAAGGAGGCATGGGATGACTACAACAGGTACATCTCAGACAAACAAGCAAATGAGAAAGAAGTGTGGATTGTTAAGAGTGGCGCACGGAAACATGTATGTTCCTATGTTGTCCTACTCACTGCTTGATGTGCACATCTTTGGTCTTTAATATGCCCCCAAACATATAACTTGAAATGATGGAGTATATCAGAGGTGCTTCTGCATCCACATGTAGAATGTGAAGAATATATTCATGCAAACCACCTCGTATAGCTACTCCGGGAGACGTATCCTATATGTATAATCCAGTTCAGGCATTCTTGCAAATATAATATACTTATGGAAAATGCTTGGATCATTCAGATATTATAAAAATGCTCTGCATAAGAAGGGTCATCAGAGCTGGCCCTACGACCAGATTAAAGCAGCGACTGGAACCCGTGATTCGCTCCTGATGTGCATTGGTTGTATGGCCAGTTTCGATGACCCACTATAAAGAGGGTAGAAGGGTAGGGTAGAAGGTAAGCAAGAAGTAGAATCTTGCTGCCGTGGGCTGAGGCCCCAGACGCCGATCCATAACAATTTCATATCAGAGCTAGTCTGACGCATCGCCTCCATGGCCGGCGTCAACGATCCTGCAACCACTACGACCATGTCTTCCAAGATCGACGAGATGTTGGCCCAGGTCGAGCTCCTGGCTCATCGTCTTGATGACCACGAGGCTCGCATCGCGGCGTTGGAGTTGAAGTAGTCTCGGCCTCCGCTTCAGCTGGAGCCACCTGCAGTCGATGCATCACCACCGCCATCCGCAGTCGACGTGAAGACAACCGCACCGCACACACAGGCGGGAATCACCGTGGCTGTGGTCGCCCTTTCGCCGCTATCCTCCGTTGCAGCTCCTGAATCCATCATCAGGTCAGGTGTCATCTCCGTGAAGGACGGCTGCATCGATTCGATGGATCCGATTTTTCCGCCACCACAGATCCGATCGATGGATCTGATCCCGCTGGTGGCTGCGCAATTTTCTGCCGCGGTCAAGACATGGGGGCGAGGCACCAGGAGGAGGTGCATCTTCGCCACCTGCAGATCGTGCGGCCCCGTCGTGGTCGACTCTGGCACCTTCGTCATCGACCCCACGCTCCACCAGCATCTTCACGGCGATGCGCCCCACGATCAGGCAAGCGATGCGCGAGCCTCCACCATCTGCAGATTATGCGGCAGCGTCGTCGACCCCATCTCCTCCTTCCTCCACTTCGCGTCCCACCAAGCAGGCCCCGTGGATGGCTTCTCCGCCCACCTGATGCGCCACACCCAGCGCGGCCCCGCCACGGCATCTTCTGCGACTGGCTGGTGACGCTCACGAAGAACATCAATGTTGCGATGCGCAGCTTCAACTTCGGCTGCAAGGAAGCTGCGACTGCTTGGCAAGCGGCAGCATCGGCCTGCATGCGAAGCTCGGCGAGGGCGGCCTTTGGCTCACGGCAGAGAGAAGCGGCTGCATCTTCTTCGTGGCGCCAGGAGGCTTGCTTGAGCTTGACCCCGCGTTCGGTCTCCTCTGCAGCAGACCGCACTGCAGGTTTCAACTAGAGTATTTTACTGCCACTGGAGGTAGACCTGGGCACAAAACCCGTGACCCGAAATCCGAATCCAAAAAACCCGACCCCGAACCCGAAAAACCCGACACCCGAACAACTTTCTCGGATAGAAGATCTGAAAACCCGAAATTATTTCGGGCATTTCGGGTTTCAGCCAGCGGTACCCGAATAACCCAAGTAACCCGAAATTCCAAAAAGCCCAGCAACAGCCCATTAGGCCCAAGGAACAACAAGTATATATTAATGAGAAAACCTAATTCCTATCAACTCGTCCACGCATCCCTTCGTCAACTCCCAGCCGCAATTGCCTTGCACGACTTCTCTCTTCCTCGATCCCTTCCTCTTCCCTCGCCTCTCCTCCTCCGTTCGTTCCAGGAGCGCACCGCACGCGACATCAACCGGCGGCCCTTCACCTGACGGCATCCCCTTGCTCCCTCTCCCATCTCCGCCTGCAATCGCTCTTCCTCTCCACATGCGTCGCCTCAGGCGCCCGCCTCACCGTCGATGCCACATCCTCACGTCGCACGCTATGCAGCTAATCGCCGTCGTCGCAGCCGGGCTCGCTACCGCCTCTACACTCATTGAATCGGGTACTTCGGGATTACCCGACCCGAAACCCGAACTGTCGGGCACCCGAATTGTCGGGTTTCAACTGGTTTCGGGGTAAATTCGGGTGTCAGTTTTGACAACCCAAAAATTGAAAAACCCGAAATACCCGACCCGAAGTTGTCGGGTAACCCGAACGCCCAGCCCTAACTGGAGGCTTGCTGCAACGTGTATTGCTCCAGGGTGTGTTTCATCCATGGCGTGGTGGTCAATGGTGCCACGTTGATGTTTTACTCAAGCCTTGGAGCTTCAGGTTTTGCCCATCAACTGAAGAGCAACATGATTTCTCCTTTGGTGATCACTTGCCGATTGTGTGAACGGTCCAGGCTGACAAAAAGAAGCTTCACAACGTGGCAACATCGTCTTCAGCCAGTCAGGAATAAGTTCTTAAGCCGAGATGTAAAAGGCTTAAGGTTGAGTTCGTGCCGTTTTAGTATTATCAAGTCATCGTCATCGTTTAGGTAGTTTGATTGCAGCTCGTGGGCGAGCTGCTCGTAAGGAGGGATGGAATGTTATGGGCAGCCAGCCGGGCTTTATGGGCCGGCGGCGCACTGTAGCAGCCCGCACTGTAGCGTCGTCCAGAGTTAGGGTTCCTAATCACTATAAAGAGGGTAGAAGGGTAGAGTAGAAGGTAAGCAAGAAGTAGAAGGCTAGGTCCTCGTCTTGCTGCCGTGGCCCGCGCCGATCCATAACACCATAATATGTCATTCTTTTCAGCTCATTACTGGAGTTGGCATCGGTCCTGTATTAGCTCTGAAATACTTCAGATATACATACAGACCGAGTGCTATTAACATTCTTCAGAAGGCCGAGCGTTCGCGGGGACCAATGTACACCCTGATAAATCTGGAGTCTCAACTAACATCAGATAAAGGTAATATGATGGTTCCCATTGCGACAACGCCGATCAAGAGCAAGAGCTCGGTTTATGAGCCTTTGCTTTCTGATTCACCCATGTCATCCAGGCGATCCCTTGCATCGTCATAATTTGACATCTTTCAGCCGGCACATTCCAGAACCTATCACCCGAGAAACATAAAGGCCAATTAACCCCTTTTTTTGGTACCCGTCTGTGTCTGATAGGAATAGCAGAATTGCAAAGATAAAAAAATCGCTGCCAGCTAAATTAGATCTGTTGTACAGATATATTAGTGATTTCCATTTTTTAGAGGAAATGGTTAACAACAGTAGTAGCCCTTTTGTATTTTACGCCAAATTGGTTATACCTACAGCAAAGAAGGAAAGAAATCCTTGATTGTGCTCCTTGTGTTTAGCGCTGTGTCCTCTCCGGACAAGTATGGAAAATCAATTAGTTTTCTATTAATTGGATATACTGATAAACTAATTTCAAGTCGATCTGCACCTTGTGTTCTATGTTTTTTTTTATCGACACATGATAATAAGAGTTTAAATTGTTTTTTTTTTTTTGCGAATTAAGAGTTTAAATTGTTATGAGTGATTGAGCGCTAGGGCCCAGATTATGGTTCATGCTGCAATCTGTCTACTGCTATCATGTGATTGTCATGCAAGATAGAATGGTTATAATAAATTTGTAATATCTCAATTAGACATGGAGTATGCTTTCTGGTAGCGATGCTTATACGGAACTAAAGTGGAGCTCTTTTTAAATTTGTAGTACTTTTTATCTTAACGACAACGACATAAAAACAGAGCGAATACAAATCAATTCCAGCTAGCATTGAGAGAATCCAACTTTTGGGTGGCACTCAAATCCTGAGCGGTATTTTCTTTTATGATATCCAGTTGCTTTTCACATCCGAAAATATGAAATTCAGTGTCACTTCACATTGGAAAGTATCTGGATTAGGATCTCCCTTTACAATCTCTACTTGGTTTTTACTCATTAATAAATAAGTTATGATAACACGTGATCGTCTCAATTCACCGAAGGCCACACATTTAATTTCTCACAGTTTCTGTAGCTGCTAGCCAGGGCGGAACATGCATATTGATAAATGGGGGCATCATCTTCTCACTATTCGATTTTGCATTATATATATTTCTATTTTGTACTTATAAATTCTATAGTTTTTATACACTCTAATAAAGAGGCGGCCTTGCTCAATTATCTAGGTCCGCTCTTGGCAAGGAGTTTTTGAGGGTTTGTTTAAATGATGCTTAAGGCTACTCTGAGGTACTTGAGACGAGTGTGGCAAACCATACCTGATACCTTCATGACTACAAAAATGGCTACCTGATTGTGGCAAATTTAAGCATAAGCAGGGCGGGAATGGGTGGTGGGTAAGACTGAGAGGATGCAGGTAGGAGTGCTAGCGGTGAGAAAGGAGGCCGACCTGCCGAAGGATGTTAAGCTAGGGATAGCGGCTGACTTGGGGGGGGGGGGGTGGGTAAGGCACCAAGGTAGAAGGCGAGGCTTTTGGGTGACGATCAAACGGAGTATCAAATTACAAATATATGAAAATATTGAGGTAATAGCTGCACAATTTCATTGAAATTCGGCAGGGAATGAGTCATTGAGGTCTCATTTACTGAATTGAAGCCATGGCATCCTCAATATTCTCCTTTACATATTCCTCACAAAAAAATACGTTATCATTACATACCTGATGAGGATAAACAGGAACAAACTACTAGAGCTAGATATATTGATGTCACTTTTGCACGTTCAATCTTTCCAAGTGCTTCATAGCTGCCTGCAAGATGATTATGTTCCTTCTTTTTCCTAGCTTTGCACATCTAGCACATCTACCGGATCCTTCCTACCAGCTTCTAGTTAGCTAGGTAGTTTCTGCTTTCTTTCATTCTTTTCTGCTATTCATCTCTGTTGATTTTTCTTCACTCATATATATAGGATAGAATATAGAATAGAATAAAGACAATAAGCATTGCACGGACTGCCTTGACTCCCATGTCACAAACATCACATCAAACCGTGTCAGACGTTCATACCGATTCTTCCTTACCACTTGAACACAAAAGCGCCAAATGGTAGAACGATACGTAAGTTATCACGTCAGAAAGTTGACGTCAGCAAGCACTCTTTCACTAGCCTAACAGTGAAATAGAGTCCGCAAAAAATAAACAAGTTTATCTTAGGTTCAAATCACAAAATAACGAATTTGTTATCATGTTATTATTCAAATGTGCTAACCAGCTAGTGATGCATGTTTACAATCCCGAGATGACCATACAAGCAAAGGCAACCTTATCCCGCGGGCCAAAACGGTTAGCAAACCCCAGCTAGTGGTTAAGTTACCAGTTTGATTTTCCTTTTCGGCCTAAGCTCGGGCCGCCGAATAACTAAAAGACAAATTATGTTTAAGAGGATGGGTTCGGTCCATTTCAAACTTGTGATGCCAAACAAATCTTGACTGAAATAAAAGAAGCTTTGATCAATATTCGGTCAAACGTACTCTAATATCAATATTTTAAAAATATTTAGTTCACAAAACACTCAGATCATATAAGTAGATTCGTTCCGGAAGTTACATTTGTAGTATCTCATTTTTAGTAATATTTTAACTGTTTCGATAGGCAAAAGAGCGGTCAAAAGTACACATCGAAGACAAGCAACACCAACGGCATATTTTCAAATACAGAAGAGTGGCAACATAACCTTTGCGATTGGATGTAAACTGGGTCGAGCTCGGGCTGGGTTGAGCATTTTATATCAGGCCCAATATTCAAGGCCTAGGGCTCGTAGAACTCGCATCCACATTCTTGGGTTGTGGCCGAAGTCATGTCTTACCTGTGCTGCATAAGCTTGAGTTTGTGAGCTTGCTCAACTGCTTACGGCCGAGGTTTGATCATGGTCTAGGATCATGCATGCATGCTAAAAATATGGATGTATGTGTTATATTGCGTCCTGATATGTCAATTGAACCTTTTATATTAGCGTCTGTGGAAGTGTGGTCCTTAAACAATTTGCAAATGAACTCCTAAACTAATTTGAGCCAGGTGGGCTCAAGGGGCCCGGTCCTAGAACAACCGGGCTGAGCCGGGCTCGGTCCCCAGCCAATTATCCCAACCCAACCCACACAACCCCACCGGGCCCCACTAAAGCAGTTTGGCCGGCTCAATGGTACAAAAGGAGGGGGATCTCGCGGGTCTCCGTCCACTGTGAACAAAGCAAATTAAGCAAAGAAAAGCGCGGCATCCGATCCGCGTGTGAATGAATCCGGACACGGAACCAAACGACCGCATTAGCAAGACCGGTAACGCACAAATTCCCCTGGCAGCAAGTGTAAAACGTGGATTAACGTGACGTTTTCCCTTGAGAAAAGAAGTGGTTTAACGCGACCATGCGTTTTTTTACTCGAAAGAAAAGAAGCGGATTAAGATTAACGCGTGACTCACCCCGCGCGCAGAGATTCCCCAACACCCCGTCACGTTAAACGTGCCCAAATCACCCGCTAACCCTTGTCGAAATATCTGCTAATCGACCACGTAACCCCTCCCCTCCCCGGCGCGCGTCGCGTCGTTGCGTAACAAAACCAACCAGCTGCCAGCCTCGCGTGCGGATCACCAATCACGATCATGCCGCCGCCGGCAGACAGACAGATATCTCGCGGCTACATGCATACTGTACTGCCGTCAAGCTGTTCCCGCACCGAAGCCGGGCTGGACAAGACCGCCTAACCTACCCCTGCCTGCCCAACCTGTCATACGCTCACGACCACAGGAACGCAAGCACGAAAGATTCGATTCGTTCCTTAGTCACGTCGCCATCGTCCGAGGACGAAGCTGTAGTATGTCTCACAGCTGGTAAGGTAGTAATGCAGTTTCGCTGCGTGCATGCATGGTCCAGGGCGTCCGCCTCTCACGCTAGAGCTATAGAGGTGGTCGTCGCGGTCGACCGAATATATGCGCCCGTAAAGCGCACCACGCCCGCGCTCGACGTGGTCCGTCCGTCCGTCCGCCGTGCTGCCTGCCAGCCTCCCCCGCTTTGCAAGGCTGGCACGCATGCATGCAAACTATTCGGCGGGAAGCAACCGCGCGCGGCGCCCGATCGATCTGGAGCCCGATCGATCGATCGAGATCTCGCGGGGACGATTCAGTCTAAGTCCTCGAACTGGAAAAGGAGGGGCCGGGACGGCATGCTAGCCTCTCTCTCTATCTCTGATCAGCTATCGATCGTCCATCCAGCTTTGTTCCGACGCGTCGCCTTTATTCGGGTCGGGGCCGGGTTATACAATAAAAAACAAAAGCGTAAAGGCTTTGCTCCACTAGCTAAGCAAATTCGGAGTGATCCTGCGTGCGCCACCCGCCCGCTCGCCCGTCCGCTCGGGGTATATATTTGCCGGCTCCCCTGCCGAGCCTTCCCTACGACACCCACCGCAGTTGCAAGGCGACGCAGAGTGTTAGTGTGTGTGTGTTATCAATCACTGAGCTCTTCTTAATTCGCTGGCCATGGCAATGGCGGGCAGCTTGTCCTGCTCTGCTACTACAACGACATGGAGAGACCTCATGAACACGAGCTGGTGAGTGCTTTTGGTCCCTGGCTATGAGGTTGATCTCTGGGGTCTTGTTCCGAGAAATGCGGGTGCTGACCAAAGCGTCGATCGCCTTGTTAATTATTCCAGGAGGGACGACGACTACCGGCGCATGGTGATGGCGTGCCTGATCGAGGCGGTGTACCTGCTGGAGCTGGAGCGGCAGGAGCGCCGCGACGCGGCGGCGGTGGCGCAGCAGTGGTGGAAGCCGTTCCACTACCGCCTGGCGCACGAGCTGGTGGACGACCGCGACGGCTCCGTCTTCGGCGCCGTCTTCGAGCGCGACCACCTCCACCCGCTCGCCGCCGGTGCCGGCGCCGTGCCGCCGGCGAGCCCGAGCGGCGCGCCGAGCGCGGTCATCGCGTTCCGGGGCACGCTGCTCCGCGCGCCCACCATCCGCCGCGACGTCGAGGACGAGCTCCGCCTGCTCGCCTGGAACAGCCTCCGCGGCTCCGCGCGGCTGCGCCGCGCCGTGCAGGCGCTGCGCGCCACCGTCGACCGCTTCGGCTCCGAGAACGTCTGCATCTGCGGCCACTCCCTCGGCGCCGGCTTCGCGCGCCAGGTCGTCCGCGCGCTCGCGGCGTCGTCGTCGTCCTCCCCGCGCCACCAGCACCAGCAGCAGGCGTCGCTCGAGTTCTACCTCTTCAACGCGCCCTATCTGTCGCTGCCCAAGGGCGTGCGATGCGTGGTCAAGACGGCCGACTGCCTACTCAAGGCCGTCCGCTCCGGCGTCGCCACCGTCGGGAGGTGGCACGGCAAGGCGCTCCGGAACGTGGCCTACGCCAACTGCGTGCTCGGGTACACCAGGCTCGAGAGCAGCAGGAGGTTTGTGTGATCAGGTCCCCGGTGGTGCTGAGCTCAGCTGCTGACTTCCAACCAACCCGCCGAACGAAACGAAACTGTACCTATGCGCGTCGCATGTCCATGTCCATGATCGTCGTACGTCCCCTTGTAGAATTCAATTCAGTCCTAGGAACCAAATAAGAGCATGTCTGGCCGTAGAGAGAAAGAGAGAGGGAAGATGCATGGCTTTGCCTGCATGCTTGCGTTGTACTGCGTACCGACAAACTTGACACTCTCAACTGTGAATTACTACATCTATGAGATAGTACATATCGTTGTTGATGTAACCTCTTCCAAATTGCTTGATCTTGTCCGCCCTCCCGTCCCTACCTGTTTCTTTTCGAAAGAAAACGTGCTGCTTGATTGAACACGCTTTTCCATCAAGAAAGAGATCGATCGATCGATGTTCTGTCTGGATAGGAAATTATTACGTCCATTCATCGTAAACTGGGCAAAATCATGGGGAATCTGTTGCGAGAAACAGG
The DNA here is from genome assembly GCA_012490785.1 of Eragrostis nindensis. Classification (NCBI taxonomy): domain Eukaryota; kingdom Viridiplantae; phylum Streptophyta; class Magnoliopsida; order Poales; family Poaceae; genus Eragrostis; species Eragrostis nindensis. Next base: position 72,881 of record JAAXCT010001529.1, on the reverse strand, counting down.
TAGGGACGGGCGAACAAGATCCGTGTACCGACAATTATACGCGCGATTGGTTTATTTGCAGTTGCATTGGACCCAACGGCTTTACGAAACAGATCCAAATAAAAGCAGCTGTCCACGCCGAGTCCCCAATCGCCATCACACTTTACCGACCTGACCTGATCAGCGCTTTGCATCCGATCTGCGGGCACGGCAACGTACGGCGCTTGCGGGCTCCGCGACGAGTACGGTTGGATGACATGACGAGAACGGAGCCCGAGCATGAGGGGGCTGGGTGCGGGGCAGCGTCCGGTTGCCATGTTTGTGATCCTCGTTATCCTTCTTTCCTCCTACCGATAAACTCGTTCTGGAACACACCGTGTTGTTGCTTTCATATTTGAATTCGAACTTCTTCAAATCAACAAAACACCGCGAGTTTGTAGCGAAACTCTGCAACACGTTCCGTCTGTATTTTCCGGAAAGTTCTTGAACCTGTCCGTAACTCAGATTCCATTTGTCCGTAACGCGTCCGTGGAAACTTCGGACGGAACGGAACGCGGCGATACCGTTGGAACAGGTGGTCCGTGCTTGTCCTCATCCCTATGACGCGATTTATGTTCAACACATCTTGGACCTACTTCCGTCGGTGACAATAATCCATCCATCCATCCACACACTGACTACGCGAAGAGAACACCAAGAACACGAATGCCTTTCCGGCCACCACTGGATCATGCGCTCACATGCAGCGCGCACACACGGAGCCAGGAGAAAACGGGCGGCGGAAAAGCGAGCAGCAGCTTCCCGCACAAGCAGACATCGGAGGAACGAGCCGCGAAGCGCGACGAAGTAGTCCGCAACCGGGCTAGCCTAGCCGCGTGGCGTGGCCTCTTCCTGGCCGGCGCTGGCAACGACGAGGGCGCACGCGTCGCGCACGTTTCCGTGGCGGAAACGCACAGAATCATCACGACGAGCCGGCGACGCACGAGGGCTTGCCTATGTTGGGTGGGTGCGTGCCGTACCGCTCCTCTCTTGTCCCAGAATAGTAGATTGCAAGTAAAAAAGGTGGTGTTTTACAGGGGTGAGATACGGAGTAGCGGCCAACAGCTAATTAACAGTCATTTTGCAAGTAACGGCCTGCTGAAATCTAACAGCTGCTCGTTCTGGCTCGTTGGAAAGCCATCGCCCTTTTTTTGGGTTCGATGCACCGGACAAATAAGGAGCTTGCGGGGAGGAGATGTTTCCGTCTGGAAGAAGCATTTCCGGCTCTGTAATTCTCTCCAGCTCCATTTGCTAATACCGTTTTGTTTTCTGGCGATCCATAGCGAACCGGGCAAAGAAATGCAGCATCGGAATACCTCTCACCATGGCAGCGCACATGGTAACCGTTCGTTCTGGAGTTTGTTTCATCTTCTTTATTCTCCCCCATTTTGATGAAAATAAATTAATTAAGCACCTATTGATCGAGTTTTCGTGGCAAAATTCGGCGATTTCGGGTAGAGGAGGAGCGCATATTGATTCCCAAATTAAAGATATCATTCTTGTGTTTTAATTTGCTATTAAGATCCCTGCAGAACTTTTCGTCTATATTTCGTTCTTCTTTGATGATGAACTGATCGTGTTGAATTCGCATTTGAAGGGTCGCCGGGGCCGATGACGCCTCCATCGGTGCCGCCGCACGGGGACCCGGATCCTCCGCAGCCCAGATGCGCCTTCGTGACAGGATTGTAAGAGAGACACCATTGCTGCTACGACACAATCCGTTATTTTACCGTCGCAAAGAAATAGTAAGGCGTTTGTATGCTCATGGCAATTTCTTGTGCAGTTTCATGGCGCTATGTTGTTGCTGCCTAGTCGACGAAACGCTGATGTGACACGGGTGTCTTACATGTACGTATTACCAGAGGTTGTACATTATCAGATCGATAGAAGATCTACTTGTTTGGAAATTAGGGTTCGTCTCAGCCTTAACAAAATTTTGTATGCTAAAACATGTCCTCAAAACCTGAACACCACTCGTATGACAACGGGCGCAAAATGGTTTCCTGCACCTAGAGGGAATAGTAGCAGCATGATATAAATTTTGCCGTGTTAACTAAAAAGTTCATATTCTTTTTCTCAATAAAAAAAAGAATAATGTAAGCACGAGAATGGTACTCCCTCCGTTCTGATTTTGTTGATGTTGGTTAGCTCAAATAAAAAAATAGAGGGAGTTTTGAGTAGAAAGTGTCGAATAGAGATTGCAATTATTAGCAATGAGACAAGTAGCACGAAATTCATGTGTAGCTCGATATATATGACAACTATCAAATTCATGTTGGCAAAAAAATAGTATTTTACAGGAAAAAACAAATACTGAGACATAATATAATTGTTTTAGTTTAAACCAATGGCATATAAAGTATTTTTCTTAATAAAAATATAGATGAATGGATAAAAAGAGCACCGGGATGTGAAATTGTACCAACAACATTCATATGAGTGACTGCATATGGAATTTGTTGCTAGCATAGCTTTTGACCATGTCGAACCTAGAGGACCATCAAAACCTTCTTCTGGAATTAGAATCATGGATGGTTAGGAAGTGTTAACTTTTTTCGCTTCATAGATGCTTGTGCGCCCACATGCATCTTATTCCATCCAACTATGATATGTGGATTGAACTTTAATGGTTAGGGTTAAACAACCCACATTGTTATGGCATCAAGTGCCTATTTTCTACTACAATGAATTTGATTCAATCATTCACGCTGCATAGAGAATTAATTAGGTAGCATCTATTGACTGACCCCTCCAACATTATACATGTGCCACATTCTCGCCTTCGTTGTTGCACATTTTTCTCTTCTCTAGTGTTGCATTGTTGTCAAACCATCATCTTGACACCGCACTATTATAAGTATCCAAGCCATCACCCACCTATATCACTACCAGTACAACAAATTCCTATTGTCCAAGAAATGTAGTACAGTGATTTGCAACAATGACTGTGTTTCATCATTAAGTAAGATGATAGCGACCTCTCCCTCAAGCATGATATTGATCATAAAGTGTGCCGGGATATTTTCATTTTCTAGATGAAATAAAATTCACTTTATCTAAAAAATTTTGATCATAAAGTGTAATGTTGGTGTGAGTGTACATTTCTTGATGGAAAAAATCGTTAACGTATTAGGATGTATGATGGCATGCATGGAAGTTTTCTAATGTGTGCACTGCGCTTAAATTTGTATCTGCATTTTCGCTCAAAAAAAAGTTTGTATCTGCATTACCTACATAAATGAAAAAAAAAATCAAAAAAGAAGATGAAAATGCCCTACTTTTCCATAAGGACAATCCGCGCGGAGCAAGGCCGCTGGACCTGGAAAAAAAGCCCTGGATCCGGTTCAACCCAACGTGCTTCGCCCGGTCACGGACTTCCGGGTTCCGGCCCTTTCCAGTCCAACGAGATTTCAAAACACGACACGAGCCCGCTCATGGTGGTGATGCCGGTGATGCGGCGGCGGCGGCGGCGCTGAGCCCACCCGTCAGCCAGCTAGCCGGCCACCGCAGGAGTAAGGGAAGAGGCTGGCCTAGCCATGCCCGCGGCCACCGCCTCCGCCAGGCTGAAGCGGGAGGACTGCCTCCGCACCAAGCACGACTCCCTCTTCTCCCCATGGAAGGTGAGCGCTCCACTTCTCTTCATTTCCCTTCTCCTCGCCATCTTCTCCTGTCGCCAACACGGCTCGGCTCACGGGATCTTGCACGCGGCGTCCGATTGCACCGTCAATTCGACATCTGCCCTCGAATTCCGGGGTCCAATCGTGAAATCTTGGGTTCTTGATTCGAGCCCGATCTGCGCCTGATGTTCTAGACTCCGCCATTTCCAGGTTCTTGTCGGGGCTTCGGACTGGGAGGACCACGCCGCCGGCAAGGAGGGGGTCCAGCGATACCGCACCCGCAACCTACCCGACAATTTCCCCGGCCTCTACGAGCTGGGCGTTTCCGGCGCGTCCGACGAGGGACTCAGGGCCCGGCGGCGTGACTCGCGAGGCGTCGTGGTGGTGTACCTCGGGCAGGCCGATAGTGTCAGGGCGAGGCTCCAGCAGTATGGCCGCTCGGGGTCGCATCTGGACACTGGGAATTCTGCTGGAAAAGACGAGGTGAATGCGCTCGCCACGGGGACTGGATTGTTCAGAGAAGTGTTCGCCAGAGGCTATTCCGTGGTGTTCCGATGTGCGCTGGTACGTATTGTTTGTGATACTTGTTACTATTTTCTTCGATTTGGGGTTGTTGAACTGTGGCCTGTAGTATTGTGCAAGTGCAGATCAACGTGCCAGTGGTGTCTCACATCTGAATGATTTTTCAGTCAGGACTGAAGGTTACTGAACTGCATGTATGCCTAGGATTTTATGTCTACAACAATTTGCTAGTATCCAAACCATAATTAACTGGAAGTACTGTTGGTACAAACATGACGATATTGCATCTAGAAATTTATTTCATTTGTCATAGTTCTGCGACCGCTTTACAACATTCACATGGTTATAGCAAATAAGGTGTTGTTTGGTCTCTGTTCCTTTTAGAATGTTTGTTCTGAATGTACACTTTGATTGAGCTTTTACAAATCACTTCTACAATTGAAGTATTGGATGGTTTCTAGCCTTATCTTCAATGTTTCCTGCACTATTATTCAGGATGGCCTTGAACTACAGTTAACACTAGAATTACTTTGCAAACAGTTATTCCATTGAATACATTTGTCATTGTCTTATGGGACCTTTCTACTATTGTAAACAAACAGATGGATAATAAACAAGAAGCAGAGAAGACAGAGGCTCAGCTGCTGAGAGTATTTGATTATGCATGGAACAAGCTTCAGAATGGTGCTTGTCGCCGTGAAGAAATACTGCTCAAGTTAGAACAGGGAGCAATCAGTCATAGATCATCTCTACTTAGCAGAGCACGCCACATGAAACAAACAATCTTTGGAGAGAAAGCAGGTATAAAGATAAAGGGAAGTGGGTCCGTTGATGCCCGGCCTGGTATTATGAGAAGTATGCTCCCAAGGGTTCGTACGTTTGTTCGCTTCAGACCTCATCTAGTTAACTCTGGTGATGGTGAAGGCGAGGCAATTGATATTCCCTGGAACAGAACATATCAGGGTAATGCTTGTGGTAATAGACAAGCACATGGAAGGAGGTCTGAAGGATACAAAGTGAAGAAGATTGATGTAGCAAAACGGAGAACTGTGCCCATTCAGTATTCCAACTCTGTTTGTGGAGTGGTGCTGGAAGATGGTTCTTCTTGTCTGGAAGAACCAGTTCAAGGAAGGAAGAGGTGCAACTTACACAAAGGTAGAAGAATCAAAGGCAACCCCAACTGCTCCTCTTCTAGCAATCCTTGCCAAGTTGAGGTTTCAAATGCTAAATCGGTACCTCGACTAACTGAAAACTTGAACAACTCAGATCAAGCACAAGAGAGTGAACTCATGTCCAAAAATTGGCTATTGCTTTGAAGGAACAATCAAGGGAAAGCAGTTGCTTTGAAGCAAAGGAGGTGAAAGCTGGAGAATCTCCAACTAAAGACGGAAAACATGAAACCGCTGGTGATGCTGGTATCTACGGGCAGAAATCATCTCATGCTGAATCTCAGTCCCAGGAGAAGCAACCTTCTGGAAGAATGTGGTTTGAGCTGCTCAAAGCACAGAAGAAATCTGTCAGCATGAACCCATCGAGAGGCCCAGGATGTCAGACCAGAGTAGCAGATGACGTAACGGCTATCAGCAGAGCAACCGAAAATAACGGGACCTTCAAAATGGTGCCAAATGCAGGCAGAACAAGATGCGAGAAGCTCAGTGAGGTGAAGAGCACTTCGTTTCACAGAAGCTCAGGATGGCCATGTACCTGTGGCGCCCGTACATCCGATGGTTCACCTTGTATGAATCAGCCAGTCGAAGGAAGGAAGAGATGTGCATTACACAAAGGGCAACGAGCACTATGCCCCCCTATTCCATTGATTCAATAGACAGGACAGTTTATTTCATTCTGTTGTTGTAGTTCTTTAGCTAAAAAATTGAAACAAAGAAAAGGAAGTTACCCCTATGTTAAACTGTTATTTTTCTCCCATTTTGATTTATCATTCATTCATATTTGTTGTAACAGAAACATTACAGATTTTGTAACAGTATTTGATGGATTTATGGAGAACTGAATATTGAATCTCTTACCCTGAATGTTTTTTCATCTGATGGGTTGTCAAAGTGCTTGTTAAACATCACAGTGCCAGCATTCTCCCCAGTGGGGTTTTGTGCCGCGATGTTTGCGCTTCAATCAAGGCTGCTGTCACTGTTGATACAATTCTTTGTAAGGCTTTCTGTTTCGTTTTGAGAGTTCACCCTTCTATCCTGATCGTCTGGAGAATCGGCGAGCATGGCCACACTGCCATGGACCAGTGTCGGTTGTCACCACTCCGAAGCGGGTGCTTTCTGAATGTTGATGAACTCGTCCTTTTGGTGCGCTGGATGAATGTTGCTGAACTCGTCCTTTTGGTGCGCTGGATGGTGTAGATCAGTGCCATATACAGTCATCCATCCAGTTTCTTAACCCCATTTCGAAAGAAGAAATGTTCTCGAATTTTGCAGATATTCTCCATAAAATTCCCTTGTCCCCATGGACGCAAATGTCCTCCTCTCTCCCCTCTGCCATCAGTTTTGAGCGTCCACATTTGCATCCGAAAACACGAGACGGTCACATCGTCCTCCACTCCACCGGCCGCAAGGCCACCCATCCCATCGCCCGCGGTCGCACGATGCTCCAACAGCAGCTCGTCGCGCCCGCGCACCACTCCCTCCTCCACCCCGTCACCGCCGTCATCAGCTGCAGCCGCGGCCGCCGCCGCCGTCGCCCGAGGCCCAAGACAACAGCATTCCCACCGCCGCACGTCCGCCGCCTAGTCTCCTCACTCCGCCGCCTCCTGCCTCGCCCGCGCCCCCTCACCGTCCTCCCCGGCGTTGGCGGATGGTTCCGGCGGCGGAGGAAGATACCGTCCGAGGAGGCATTGACGCTCGTGCTCACCCTGGCGCTCGGCGGTGACCGGCTCGCGGGACTCGCGGAGGCCTGGAACGCGTCCCGCCTTGGCCAGGTGCTCGGCATCTGGGCGGCTTTGTGCGGAGGGCGTGGGAGGCGAGGCGGCGGGCTCCGTAGGCTCGCGGCATTCCTGCTCGGCGTCACGTTCTGCGCGCTCGTCTACCACTTCAGGAGTGCCGCGTTCTTGGAAGGGCTCCGGAAGACCGGCGGCGGCCGGAAACTAGTGCGGATTCTGCTGCGTTGATTGATTTCTCGTTCGTCGTCTTGAGATGCATTTCCACAAATTGGAATTGGGCATCAGTGTAGTAAGTTACAGCGGATGGATTAGGGTGCCAATTTTGAGATAGTTGATTGAGTTGTTGACAATTTGATATGGTCAGATCATTCCTAATTAAGGTTCTTGGTTAGTGGAGTTTTCCTACAGATTTTACACAGAAGTTACAATGAAAATTGTTGTTGGTATGATAACTATGATCTATTATCTGTTAAGATGGTGAACATCTGACGCATGGCTTTCACGATTTGGTGTTATGATTTGCTTGCCGGAACGGTGGTTTGGTGCTTAGAAATTGATCCAGGCACGTCCTCGCCTACACATCTTGCTCTTTATGTGACTCCACTTTGGGCTTGTTTGGGTTGAAGTTTCTTAAAAAGATGCTTGCTATATCCAATATGATCATACAAGTATACAACTGATGCTATATCTAATATGAGAATGGCAACATCCTAGGAAATCCTAAGATCCTAGACTGTAGTACGTCCCTTTTTAATCTGAATGAATTCAATTCATTGTCCTCGAGGGCAATAGTTCGGTAGCACCTCGGAATCCTTATCCTGTGCAAGTACCGGCAGTACACATTTTCATGTCCTGAAAATGGCTCTTGCAAGGCAAAATTATGGTAACATTTAAGGCAACTTAGTTTAAGATTCGGATTGTTAAATGAGCCTGTAGTTTGCGATTTAACAAGTTCGATTGTAAAACAATATAACCATTACCAGACTTGCTCTTCTAAACACAAAGCACAACCTTACGCCAGATTGTCAGCAGGGCATTAGTTGATCTTGTGCCTAAACACTACAAAATACAATTCTAGGGCCAAAATTGTCCCAACTACAGCTAACGATAGCTCCACATCGTCCTAGCACATCATCGAACAGGTAAGTTACAAAAGTTGTTACGTTGGAACAATTGTGTTAGCCATGACAGCAGGTGTCAGCAAGAGCTGTTATCTCTGGAACAAGTTGCTATTGCAATCTCTTCCTCTTGCCAAGCTTGGGATCCTCATCAAGCATAACAAGATCATCATCGTCATCTTCAACAACTTGAGCGCTACTGGAACCAACCTCTGTAGGATTCTGGGCAGCATCAAAATTTTCATTTGACTCTAATATTTCATCCAGCTTGCGCTTCGTTCCAGGTTTCGCAGATATATCTTCGGCGGTACCATCAACATCATCCACACTGGATGAAGATGGGATTGATCTTTTCTCACCGTTGCTGGTTATTTGCTTATCCGCTGGCCCAGACCAGCCAGCCAGAACCATTCCGTCAGGCTCTTTCTCCACATCAAACTCATCCCTACAATGATAACTGAATATATCAAGGTCTACCTTGAACAGATGCAGAATGGTGGATATGCAGTCGTCAACTACATAACTGGTACAGACTATAATTGCATACAGGTCCTATTTCTAGAACGCAACGGTACTTTAAAATCCAGCAAATAACACGAAAAGGGCATTATGTCATTGAATGAAACAAAGTTTCTTTAAACGATAAACAAAGAGACCAACAAGTTGTATAAAGATGCTGCTAAAGTTTATTAAAAGAATGGGAAATATGCAAAGAGGCAAACAAACAAGGTATAGCACAAAATGGGAAAGGACATAAACCTGTGTTTGACGTTGATGCTGCATTTTAATTCCTGAAGGAAATCATCAACAGTAAGCTTTGTATCATTAACAACTGGAGCTGGCAGTTCAGCCAAGACCTGCAACAATGGATCATTAGTAAGCTGGTCGTACATACAACAGAGTTAAAAGATATAACCCGGGGGGGGGGGGGGGGGGGGGGGGGGGGGGGGGGGGGGAGCTACAGAGCATATCAGAAACATATCTCAAAACAGAAAAACCAAACTAGGGAGCATCAGAGCTACAGGAAGAAAGCACCTTCTCAAGGTTTAAAGCATAATTTGCAGCCTCATCCTCCTCTAAATCATCGCCATCTTCAAAAATAAGTGTCGAGCCAATCATTACCGAAGGGAGGTTCATTCCAAGTTTGCTTTTTATGACCTTGTCAATGACCTCCCTTAGTTTTGTGGTCTTAGTGTTAACCTCCAGAACAAGAGGAGTCTGTTGCATTGAGTTTTGGTTCATGTCAGCACCAAGGAACTGATAAAATGCAATAATAGCATACCTAGACAGGTGCAAGATACCTCAGAGCAAACATAGCATGATTTGTTAGGTTCAAATGGCTCTACAGGCATTAAGAGCATTTTCCTTGTCGGATGTTCAAGACAATACGTCATTCTGAAAAATGTGAGACATTGAAGTTATAATACTTTCTCCAACCCATAGTTACAAAATAGGGCAAAGCAACTAAACAAAACACGAATACATGACCCAGTAATATATAATGGCATATCAAAAAAAAGGAAAAGGGGTCAATTGGAGTATACAATTTTTCACACCATAAGACCGTTCGGAAAATAATATATCCAGAAACCAGGCACTTGGAAAGAACTGCAATATTTCAATTATTGCAACAAAAAAAATGCAATGTACAGAATAATAAATTATGAATGTCGTTACCGATAATTCTGATAATCGTCCTTGAGCACTTTGATTGCTTCAATAACAATCAAACCAGCTATTATAGCATTGGTTGTTGCCACAGCATGGACAATGTTCCCAGCAACCCCTTTAGCTTCAAAAAGACTATGCAGTGGTATTCCAAAAGAGGAAGCTCTGATATTAGCCGCTGCAGTAACAAACTCAACAGCCAACTGGTCATCCTTGTCGAAAATAAGGTTCCCTACATCCTGAGAAACAGAAAACCTGGATCAATTTCAAGACATTACTTTTATAGGGCACAAAATCAACTTATGGTGTATGCGAACCTTCGCTCTTTTCTCAAAAAATAATTTAAGAGCCTCCAAGAACACTTTGGAATTGTCTGCAAGACTCCATATCTCTTGTGGGTTTCTAAGGCCTAGAGATGCCATAGCAGATGGTTCCTGTTCCTCGTTCTTGCTGCCCCAAGAGCAACCATTTCGTTCAACAGCATCTTCAGGCAATGCGTCTCTGACGTATATCGGGTGTGGCCTTCTTCTATTTTTCCAAGTTTCCTCATTAGCTAAGGCAGCTTCGATATTGTAGCCAAAGACATGATCATATATTCTCTGGGCATACTGATCAAGACCTTCTTCTACATTCCTTTCAAATACATCAGTTTTTGAACTGCTGTCATCGTCCTTTGAGCGCACATTAAGATCATTATCCTGGTTTTTATCACCAAACAGCTTCGCAAAAAGCAGGTCCTTTGCCCACACAATGCAGTGAACAAACTGCAAAGAGACAATATCAGTCATGATACTAGAATCAGAAGCTGATCAGTCAATATAATATTTTGGCTAACATGCTGGCATTCGAGTTTTAATTGCACCACAAATGATAAAACAAGAAGTGGAATTTTTAAGAAGAATTTATAGCATGAATACAGGTTGCATGTTTGGATTCCAAGATATGCAGCATGCTCGAATGATATCATAACAGGCATGCCCAACAAATTTTCGCGTCACTGCATCGAATTTTCTTGCTAGATTCTAGTAAAGTAACTCAAATAGTTAAATGACACCAAAATAAATTAGAAGTTTTCCACCATATATATATATCAGGGGTAGCAGTGATGGAGCTAGAGAGTTTCTACGAAGGAGAGGAAAGGAGCAAGGATTAAACAATAAGGGGATGCCGACAAAAACAACAGGCTTAGAAACTTAGTACTGCAAAATTGCAAGAATAAATCCCTCCGAAAATGACAGGATATGCAACATTGTAAGCAGTCCAACAAAAGAAAACCAAAAGAAGTACAGAAAAGTAGAAGGAACCTTCGACGGCGTGCTCGTAATTGTGCACACAGGGTATGATTTAGGGACGGGCTTTGGTTGACATTCATAGCACTCCGTTTTACCCTTTACATGAACAGTAACCTGCAAGATAAAGAACAATAGCAATTTTGAGCTGAGCATCAACTTCTTAGTTGGGGTTTGCAAATTAATTAGGCAGCATAGATAACTTATTTTTATTCTTTAGCACAGCTATGTTAATACGTCAAGTGCTGTTAAATCCAATGACAAAGCGGGGCAGAACAGATTTATATGTAGGACAGAAACACATTAGAAACTCAATACACATTTGTATATATTTCATGCTCATTGCATAATCCTGCATTTTCTCCCAGTTTCTACTGAACATTTTCTATTTACAAAGCACGAAATTGGAATTAAAGCAGCACAAGTGCATGCAGCACGTGAGATTAACAAGTAAAATTGTGCATCAATCAGCAGGATTTCCATGTATTGAGAACCATTACAATGATACTCTTCGCAATTTCTAAACAATAAATAGACATTTTATTTAAGGAAGCACTGCAAGCTAATCCTTAGTCTTTGTCAACTGAATGGTGCATTTAATCTTACAAAGCAAGCATAAACAGACACATACATATATGGGGATATTAATTCTAGCTTGGTGCCTGCAGCATCTCTAAAACAATTAAATTTAATCCCCAGACATCTCATTGCAAAAAGAAATGGCCGCCCATACTACTGTGGACACATATACAAACTATCCAAATGCCCAGAACAAACATTTTACCCTGAAATCAGTTTGTATTTACGGCCAATAAATAACAGGTACTACACAAGAAAGCTGCAACGATAGGGTAAACATTATTGCACAGTTGCTGACCCAAAAAGAAAAAAGATGCCAACCACGGCTCTGTTAATCATAGAAATTTCAGGCTTCTGAGAGCAACTTGAGTAAGCTGACAATTATAAATAGCTGGTCCATTTGTAATGCTAATAAATAGGGTCACGTCTCAGTATAGCTCCAAACAAGCACAGGAATTTCCGAGACTAAAACTATCATATTTTGTCATCTCACCTGCCCTAAGAAGCCAGTTGTACCACTTTCTACCAAAGGAACTTCAGCAGCAAGGCAGAGACGATTAACATGCCGTCTAGCATCCAAGTTATCAAGACCATTCAGAACAACATTGAACTGCTTGAAGAATTCAACATTGAATTGAGCATCCTTAACATTTGCATGATACGGTGTTATACTGATATTTGGCCTAAATTTCAAAACAGCATCCCGAGCAACCTGGCAATACCAATGAAACAACATAAGAGAATATCAGGTTACATTACAGAAAGACATGAATGGTTATGCTAATACACTACACATCAAGGATCTATGCTTACTTTAGCTTTTGACTGCCCAACATGACTCTGCCGAAATAAAAACTGTCTATTCAGATTGCTAACTTCAATAGTGTCCAAGTCAATCTGCAGAGAAAAATATCAAATTCCTTGGGTGCACCATTTGAGAGGAATCAACAGAATTCTGTTAGTTCCTGCCCTGGCAAAGGCATATCTAATAAAATGTCAGAGGTAAGGAGACACTCTATGATATGAGCCAAGTAATAGCACAGAGATATGTGAGATAGCAGAAGCAGAAAAATGGATGAATAATAATTTTATCTCCCTACGCTGTCCCCCAAAAAAGCAACTTAACATTTTATTCAAATAAACAGTTATCACCCTGAGTGATGCCAAAGTGGAGTAAAATAAATTTATGTTGCATGTCAATCAATAGTAAAATACTTCTTACTAATTCATGAAACCGCAAATTTAGTCCAATCAAGATAAAACATAATAGTGAGATCGACAATTAACGCACGTGAATAACAACCAGTCGCAGTAGATCACCAAAGGTATCTCTAGCACATTAGTTTGTGTGGATTTGTTTCACTGAAATAATACTAAGATATGTTTATTTATAAAGCGGTAACAAAATACATCAAGCTTAAGGAATTAAGGTAAATCTGAACGCTTTCATACGAACGGCGAAATAAAGATGAGACCCACTGGATAAGGGCAAAATCTTAAGCAAAATTCTAGCTGAGGAAAACTAAAAGCAGTACATTATTACATTCCAACCAAAGCAGAGCTAGCAAGGGTACTTAAACCCCTATCCCACAGCTAGAGTAACTGCCCCCAACTGAGTAAGCGACAGCCTGTTCGCAGGTCAAGCGGTACTCATGGACTAATCATCTATGGGTCAACGCTATCACTATCACAGATCCCACTACCAGCTTGCACAGCACCATCCATCTGCTGCGCAGCCATCTACAGAGATAACGCCACAGCTCGATTCGAGCAGCGAGGATGTAAACCTAGGAACAGCGCCGAGTAGCAACAGCTGGGTAGCGAGCTAGGTATGGAAGCAAAACATCATAGGAACTCACGATGTGTATGTCACGGAACCCGGAGAGCGCGAGCGTCTTGAGCAGCTCGCAGCCGATGCCTCCCGCCCCGACCATCAGCACCTTCGCCGCCTGCAGCGCCGCCGCACGAGGGATCACCCGACGCACACACATGCCACAAAAAACCGACACCGAATCAGTTCCCCCCGCACGGAGGCGCAACCGAAATTCAACAGGGAGCACGGGGCCCCCACTCACCTTGACGGCATCTTCCGATGCGGCGGCGGCGGCCATGAGGGGCGGAGCTGGCGAGGGCTTTGAGCGAGGTGGGGTTTGGGGGAGAGGATGCGATGCGAATTTGGGGAGGGAAATTTTGGGGCAAGGGAGGGAGGGATGGAGGGAGATGGGGAAGAGGGCGGCGGGCTCCAGGAAAGGAACCGAAGCGTCGTGGAAATTGACGGGCGCGGCCGGTGGTCTGCCTCCTTGGTCAGTTACACGGCTCGATCCGGAGCTGGATTCGTGAGGGAAGTGGGGATCGGACGCCCAGGTTGCTTGCAGAGCAGCCCTTGCACGAAGATGGTTGGATGGATGGGATACGTTTCATGTTTTCGGTGCTGAGAGTAGTGGGGCCCAGCTCTGAAATTCGTGGTTTCACACGAGCTGTTTGACCTTCTCTCTGGGCTTCTCAAACTTGGCCCAAGAAAGTTGACCGGTTGGTTCTGTTGACGATAAGTCTAATGCGCCTACGTACCGCCTAAGAGAAAGCGCGGCGGGCGGCGGAACGCGGCGGCAGAGTGCGGGGGCGGTGTCGCCGGAGGTGGATTAGCGCCGGCGGTGGAGCTTGGGGGCGAGGTGGCGGCGGAGCGCGGGTGGATGCGGACGGTGCGACGCGGCAGGTGGTGGTTATCACCGGCGGGGTTAGGGATTTGGGTTGTTGGGTGCGACGGCGGCGAAGACCTTCATTTTCCGACGAGCTTAGAAAGAGGGTTCAGGGGGCGGCGCCCCGCAAGGCGGTGGGAGGCGGCTGGAGGGCGGTAGGCGAGGCCGGAGGGGGCGAGGGCGAGGCGAGGAAGAAGGTGGGGAGGCGGGCGGCGCTCCGGCCGACCGGCGGTCGGACGCGTGGCAGCCAGGAGGAGGGAACGCGTGCTGCGCTATCGCGCGTAGGGACGTGCGTTAGCCCTCCCCTTCCCTTGAAGTTGACCGGTTGGTTCTCTTAAAAAAAAATTTGTCTACTCTAAAACTTACTACATTGTCAGCCAAAAAATATTTCATGCATGAGTAATAAGTTTTTTTTTCAGTACACTCGCATACATGCATGAGTAATAAGGGTTTTTTTTTATAAAATATTCCTTTTGTTTTCATTTAGGGGATGTGAATATCTTAAACCATCATAGATTAAAAAATAATTTTATGGTATTTATTCAATTGTTTTACTTATTGATTGGATACTTGTCCTTTTCATTTTGACAACTGAATTTTTTGTGATTTCATTATTAAATCCAAGCCTTAGATTTGTATTGAATTTATAAAATAAACTATGAGTAATTTAGTTGTATGTTAATTAAAAGGACACGAAAGCAATTTATAAGAAAAAACCTTCATCAGCTTGTTTTGTCTTTCTATTTTGCAAATTTCAGGTCATACTAACTTGCTTTTCAAAAGCCGTCCTTAAGTCTTTGATCAAAGTTCAATCATGCAAGATTTACAATTACATATAGTAGTGGCGCGCGCAACAGCTATAGCTTCAGTTACGCGATGGAAGATGCTCTAATTCAAGCAGCACACCCTGCAAAAACGTTCATGCGTGCTAGCTAGTTCACCTTCCGGCAGTTGCGCCGGACCTGCCCGCCGCTCCCTGTCAGGACACCAATGCCGCCCATCTTCACCATGGCCGCCGCGAAGTCGCTCTGGAACTGCGCCGGGCTGGCCGCGTAGCTCCTGACCAGGCCATCCGTCGGGCCGCCGCCGCCGAACAGCTGCTGGTCGGAGTGCAGCAGCCCCCGCTGCGCCACCAGGTCGCTGTAGTACCCGTTGTCGAACGCGTTCGGGGTGGACGCGTCCAGCGGCGCGAGCGCGCCGCCGCCGCCGGTCGCCGGGCAGCCGGCCCTCCGCGTCGCCGCGAAGGCCGCGTCGATGTTGGACTCGTTGTAGATCCTGGCCCGGAAGTTCTGGCACTGCGCCTGCCCCACCGTGTGGGCTCCTGCATAGTACATGCAACGTATAGTGCAGGGTCAGGTACCGATCGATCTGTTCATGCGTGTCGTCCATCAGTAGTACTACATCGTACTGGTGCCGTCGCTTTTGGAGGCACAGGGAATTGTTAGTTGGATGGTCATGTGTGTCGGTGACGGTGACAGTGCCATGGTCATCCGATGTGAGCCTGTGGCGATCGATGCCTGACGAACTGGTGATGCGTTGATCGGTGCTGGAAAGTGACGCACCTGACAGAGCAACCATGTCGGTGCTGCTGAGGCCTTTCTTGGCGAACGCGGCGAGGAGGGCGCTCAGGCTGGACGCCGGCGAGGGGAGGTCGGTGTTCGCGGTGGAGAGGCTCGCCGTCGTGGAGTCCCTCCTGCCGAGCTGCACCGTCCACGACGGCCCTCCGAGCTGCACGCGCGCAAAGTAGTGCAACAAGACAAAAGTTAAGTGATCGTTCACTGTTCCGCGCACCGGAGTCCGCTTGGTGAATATGAACTGCATCATTGGATGGTCACACGTACCGCGGCGACAGAGTCACGGGCGGCGACGGCGAGGATGTCGGCGCACGACACGGTCCGCGGGCACAGCGCCTCGAGGAGAAGCTTGATGGCGTCGATCACGCCGAACCCCCGCAGCGACCCCGCGTTCGGGCCCGCGCCCTTCTCCCCGGTGAAGTTGGCCGTGTCGTCCAGCAGAACAGACGCGTCGCAACCCTGACGTGCACACACACAAACACAACTCGTCATGCATCTTGACCACAAGTTTAGTGCATATATAGTGCGCTGCGCCTCGATCGACATGTCACTTGCACTGAAGGTGCGATGCATGGGCTAGATATATGGAGGGAAGCCGGGAAGCATGGGAAGTGGACTTGCTTGCACGAAACAGTCGTGGAAGTGGAGCCGGAGCAACGAGGCGCCCGTGCGCGCGTCCAGCGCCACGGCCGCCCTCACGGCGGTCCTGATGGTGAGCAGCGCGGCCGGGCACGACGAGGCGTAGAACGTCGGCGACAGCTGAGCTCGAGCAGCAGGCACTAGCGCCGCCAGTGCCAGAAATAGAGAGAGCACGGAGGGACCAGAGCGATGGCTGCTGTACGCAGCTGCCATGGATGAACGATAGCGCCGCCAGCTAGTTAATCGCTGCTAGATTTCTTGTGTGCTGCACCTGCACTTCCTGACCCTGTGCTGGAAGCGTATTTATGGGCAAAGATCCGACCAGAGGCCGAGAGCAGCATTGCCTTTAATAATACTAGCTGGGCTTCGTTGGAACTGTCCATGCTTTTGATTCAAAATCAGGCAAATCGCGTTTTTCAAAAAAAAAAAATAAGGCAAATCGAAGATCCTATCAGATAAATTATTTGATGTCAAGTTCTTTTCGGTAATCATCTCAATCACGTCGGTGCAGAAGAAATGTTCGCTACCCCGCGTGCCCCACCGTCACACACTGCCGATCGCCGGATGCCTCTCGTAGCATTGCTCAACATGCATGAACAATTTGTCTACGAGCTCTGAACAGTTCTCTTTAATTCTGGACCGTGAATATGAGAAAGGAAAAGAAGGGGCACGCCATGCAAACGATTGACTGCTATTGTTGGCCTAAAGAATCACATTCCTCCTCACTGAAAGACCGGTGAGCATGATTAGAGACCCATAAGAATACCAACATCATGTTGCTTCAGCTACAAGATATGTCCTGTTGGGTGACTTGGATTTATGTTTCTTAACACTATCTGAACACAAGCTTTTAGAGGTTCTCTTGCTTTTATGCTGTAAATGGACCCTCTTCTCCCCCTAGTTGCACCCACAAAGATTGATTGGTCGGAGCATCCATCTCACAATGGCCATATCATCTGGGTTATATCTCACACTATGCCCGAAAGAGCAACAGCAATTTTCCATGCTTTCGCAAAGGAAGAAAAAAAGAAGAAGAAATTTTCCATGGGCCAAATGCCCTTAACCAAGGTGTTGGATCAAATGGGCCCTTAAGTGCATAGTCCACGGCCTAGGTCCAAAGATTTATGAAATCTTGGGTCCATAAACATTTCTTTTTATCATTTCTGATAGACTGGACACCAGCTAGCCTAGTGGTTAAGGCTTCCGAGTAACACCTCTCAGGTCCTGGGTTCGACTCCCGAAACGAATTTTCAAGGATTTAACGGCATTTGTGCTTTCAGTGGTAGGCGACGCTCCCGTCGATAGCGAGACGCCAGTGGTGACTTCGTATCTCTGGATTTGCCGGCTCAGTCTTTGAAGATACTCATAGGGGTAGAGTTTGCGTACGTATGTTCATAGGGGTGAGTGTGCGTGCGTTGTGAGTGTCTGAGTTGTACTGTGTAATCTCAAAAAAAAGAAAGAAGCTACTAGCTCAGCATGTGGTACAACAGATTGGATTGTCTCCTACGGAGTACTACAATAGCGGCGGGCAAGCCTAGGCCAAGTCAATTGCGTTTGTCCTACCACATTATATGAAGCATCCAAACAGAACATAATTTCATTTCCATACGGCGCAAACAGGTCGCAAAATGCCTCCGAACAGTAAGCGCCAGACACATTGCCGATAAGGACCAGCACGACCAAGGCATCAAAAGAGGCCAAGAGGGAAGAGGGCATACACCGTGACGATGGCAATACTCTTTTTACGCGCGCTGCCGCTCCACCAAATGATCCTTCTCGGTCGATCAGTTCTAGACTCTGCGTCCCATCCCATCCATATCATGTCACCCGTTTCCCAGCTACT
This sequence comes from Eragrostis nindensis, assembly GCA_012490785.1. Classification (NCBI taxonomy): domain Eukaryota; kingdom Viridiplantae; phylum Streptophyta; class Magnoliopsida; order Poales; family Poaceae; genus Eragrostis; species Eragrostis nindensis. The sequence goes on along the minus strand of JAAXCT010001529.1, from coordinate 54,416 downwards.
AGTGGAGTGCTGCATGAATCATACTCCAGCTTGTGGCGTCAGATCCAAGCCTCCCGCGGCACGGCAGCATTCCATTTTCCCTTTCCCATCTCTGGACTCTGGAGCGCACGCACGCGTTTCCGTGATACCGTGACGCGAGGTGCCCCGCTCCGCTCCAAGCGCCCACCCGAGCCGACCCGGCACGCTCCGAGCATCCAGGCGTCTACGCGCTGAAGAAACAGCAGCAGCCACCGCCTAAAACGGAGCACGACAAAACTCTTACGTTACGCCTCGGCCCAGTCACGGCCAACGGGTGGCGCGCCTGCCCGGGGGCGCAAGACACCGTCCGTCACCGCGTGCTGTGTTCCACCGCCACCAACATGGCGCGCGACCCTGCACCGCACGCCACCGCGCTTCCGTCTCCAGCGGTACAGCCCCGAGCAGGAGCGTACGCCGCGCGCGCGTACCTAGGCGCCTATCGCTATCGGCCACCACGGCACCGCGTCCCGTCCCGTCCATATCTCTCTATCCAGTGTCTCTCTCTTTTTTTTTTCCCCCGCGAAGATCTATCCAGTGTCTCAGCCGGCACACCCGTTCATTTCATCCGCCCCCACCACCGCCGCAGCATCACACCCGCGCGCGCTTCCCCGCCTCGCTCTCGCTGTCTCCAAGCTAAGCAAGCACCAGTTCCCGCCACTCCAGCGACACCACACTACCACCGGGGGAATGGCGACGGCCGCGGCAAGAGCCGCGCTGCTGCTCTCGCTCGTGCTGGCGCTTGTGGCGCTGCGGGCCTCCGGCGCGGGCGCGGGGGGCGCGGACTGCCACTTCCCGGCCATCTTCAACTTCGGCGACTCCAACTCCGACACGGGCGGGCTGTCGGCGGCCTTCGGCGCCGCGCCGCCGCCCAACGGCAGGACCTTCTTCGGCGTGCCCTCCGGCCGCTACTGCGACGGCCGCCTCGTCATCGACTTCATCGGTACGCACATCACATGTTCACCAGCGTCCGCACCACTCGACTAGTTACTGATGAAAGCCGGTCTTCACCGCAGCTGTACCGATTATTACTGTGTAGTACCACGCGTGAACATTACGGTCTCTGTTCTTTACCTGCTCCTACTTTGCCCCGATTTCACGATTTGCTTCTTCGTCATCACTGCACTGGTTGTCAGGCCCATGTGGTTTAACAGAGCTGAGACCTACCGCCTTCACTTGCCGAAGCCAATAAATGTAAGCCTTAATTCTTCGTGCTACCCGTATAGTTCAGTCGTGAAAAAGGAAGTTAGAGGACGAATCATAGAGATGGAAGTGATAATAGAGAGCACGGCGTGATAGCTCTATCACAGTGGAGTAATACGTCCAGTTACTTCCTTATCCTCACCTTTTTTTTTTTTTGAATCATTATCCTCACTGTTGGAACACAACGAGTAGGAGCAAAGCTGAGGAACGAAGCAAGCAGATAAGACACCATTGCATCAGTATCTCTGAAATGCCAACCCACGTTGCTCTGGTCTCCAGATAGAACCAGACAAGAGTCAAGCCAACCCTGGCATTGGTCCTCGTTCTTGGACAATGCATGTGCCTGAAAAGCATGGCCTTGCCTCATTGCCTGCGGCGGTGCTGGCTTCGTTCGAGCGGCAAGACCATGCTTTCAGCCAGGGCAAGCAGCCAACCACGCCCATCGACAAATCCATCCAGCACGTGAACACGCGACTAATTATTTTTTGGCTGCGTGCCGACACAATCCTTGTTTATTCCGCGCAATCTGACAAAAAGTTCAGAGACTCGCGCAAGGCATCTTTGCGTACTGGAAATGTCGATCCCTCGATCGTAACCGGGGACAGATCTCGTGTCGGGCTGCACTGCACCATGAAAATGTCGATATTCTTTTAGCCTTTTGAGGATTCTGCTTTGGGGATGTTAGACGTAAAGAAATACTAGCTTATCAGCTTATTATGCCTTTGTGGTAGGTACGTGAAAATATAGTGGGGGCAAACAGGCATGAACAAAGAGTTAGGCTGATGGTAGCCGCAAAAGCACCGATCAGGGATAGAAATTCGGTTTGAAGTGGAGGATCATCAAATATGGATGCTTAGCTTTAAAGATTCTGATCGAAGTTGAAGGATAAAGGGTGACATTAGCTTAAAGTAGTACTCCAAGGGTTGGAGAAAACAAATTGGGGAAACGTGAGCACACGGTAGGAACAAGGTAACAAATAGCGGATAGCTGGCTTGTAGCGGATAAGCACCAGCGTAGCGGATAGCAGATAGCAGGTGCTAATAGCGGCCGCTATAGCAGTTTTTGAAGCGCTATAGCGGCTTGAAAGTGAAATGCGGACGCTATGCTATTTGATGAGCGCTACCGCTACTTCATAGCGGTAGCGTCTAGACACCGCTACCGCTAGAGCGGGCGCTACGAATGCTATTTGGTACACTGGGTACGAAATACGATTAAGCAGTACGAAATGCACGCGGATCCTGTTTGCAATGCATGAATTCAGGGAAGAAACTGCAAAAGAATTTTGGGCTTAAGCTGTAGTATGACACTGTCTTGCATGTTAATATCATTTTTTGCTCAACCTTGTGACCTGTTCACTGTTACCAAAGTAGCGCACATGCTCACCACAAACTGAAATGAATGGCAATATTATCATGTTTTCTATGCTACATGAGTACGTGGTTACCATAATGCTTCAGGCATTTTGCCATATTTTCAAGTGCCGACATAATCACTCTTCAGCAATCAGTATGCAAAATGAAGCTGCTTAACACAATACTCTTCCATCTTTTCCTGTTACAGCTGAGAACCTGGGAGTACCTTATCTCAGTGGTACCTCAACTCGATCGGAACGAACTTCTCGCAGGGAGCCAATTTCGCAACAGCCGGTTCGTCGATCAGACGGCAGAACACATCTCTGTTCGTTTCTGGTTTCAGTCCCATTTCCTTGGACGTGCAGTCCTGGGAATTCGAACAGTTCATCAACAGAAGCCAATACGTTTACAACAACAAAGGTGAAAACTGAAACCCAAACCTGAGAGAGATTTGTTTCGTGTATAACATGCATGTTCTATTCGTTATGTGCTGTTTTTAAGTGTAGGCGGTGTCTACCGGCAGCTCCTACCAAAGGCAGAGTACTTCTCCCAGGCGCTTTACACCTTCGATATCGGCCAAAACGACATCACCACAAGCTACTTCGCCAACAAGACCACTGAAGAAACCGAAGGCATCATCGCTGATCTGATGGAGAGATTAACATCTGTGATCCAGGTACAGTCAGTGAAGCTCGTATAGCTCAAACCACAACCATCAAGTTGTTCGGTAACATTGGCGTCGCACAATGCTAGCGCTTGCGTTACATGGATACTCTGCTCATTAGTTGATTGCAAACCTGCAGGCTGTGCTCTGGCGCGGAGGAAAGTACTTCTGGATCCATAACACGGGGCCGCTCGGCTGCCTGCCGTACGCGCTGGTGCACCGCCCCGATCTCGCTGCTCCAATGGACAGCGTGGGCTGTTCTGTCGCCTACAACAAGGTGGCGCAGCTGTTCAACCTCAGGCTGAAGGAGACCGTGGCGAGTCTCCGGAAGACGCACCGGACGCCGCGTTCACCTACGTCGACGTCTACACCGCCAAGTACAGGCTGATCAGCCAGGCCAAGAAGCTCGGTAAGCTGCCGTGCCATCGTCCTCGCCGATGAACAGGAGGACTGAAGGAGTGCGTGGACTCTGAACATTGACTCAAAAGGGAACTCATGCTGGTGTTCTTTGCAATGCAGGCTTCGACGACCCCCTACTAACCTGCTGCGGGCACGGCGGCCGGTACAACTTCGACTTGAACATCGGCTGCGGCGAGAAGGTGCAGGTGAACGGGACGTGGGTGGTGGTGGCCAACTCGTGCGACGACCCGTCCAAGAGGGTGAGCTGGGACGGGGTGCACTTCACCGAGGCCGCGAACAAGTTCGTGTTCGATCAGATCGTCGCCGGGGCGCTATCTGACCCACCCGTGGCGCTGAGGCAGGCATGTCATAGCAGAGGGCACTGAACTTGTAGCGTGTCAGTCGTCGGGTGGCTGTGCTGTTGCTGTGTAACTTAAAGTGTACATTGGAGGTGAAAGCATGCTTGAAGCTGAGGTATCCTGCTTCAACTTGAATAAGGGAAATGGAAATCAAATCGAAGATCGATCCCGCCTCTCATTCGAGGATGATCATCGGGAAACATTAGGACCTGTTCTCTGTTGTGAATCAGTGAATGAGTCATGTTTCGAAAAAATCAGTGAATGAGTTTGTTCAGAGAAACCGATCACAGGAGTCATCTCGCCATAACGAGACAATGGATGTGAAACTGACCTAAGTACCAAGTAGTAGCAGCCGTGGGGGCAATGTGTAGTTAACAGGAAGGGAAACAATCCGGCGCGTACAGGGTCGATGTGTGTCTGCAGATTCACATTCTTGCTGGAGTTCTGATGGTCAGCCTCAGGGATTTGCAGCAAGCTACATATATAGCTGGAGCATCCGGTTCCACTTCAAGGGATGGTTAGACAAGGCACACAGGTGACAGCTGCGGAGATGAAGTAGATTCTGCATTGAGTCCATATTGTGGCCTGAGCTTTCTCGGACCCACCCGTGGCGTTGAGGCATGCGTGACACAGCAGCGAGCAATGAACGCAGTGTATCACTGGTCCTGATCGCCCTGATGCCATTGCTACCTCCTGCTTCTTGATGTTCGAGTCATTGAGTGTTTCATACTTTCAGTTCCCATCAACATCTTGCTCTGCATCATGTTTAAGCGTTAGACATGGATCTTTTAAATGTAATTGACAGTTGCATCTTGTATAGAGAAATTGATCAAAAAATACTACCTGTCTGGTGCGGACGAAGGCCAATCAACATGGATATGATGAATGAGTGGCTTGGCTGTATCCCAATTAAATTGGATCATTTTGGTGGCATACTTTAGCTTTGCATGCAATAACAACGTGATGAACCTACCAACAGTACACACAACCTTTTGGTTGCTGCAAGCCTGCAACTTCCTCACCCATTCTGCCACAGTTAAGACCGTTTACATCTCGGCTCATCTTGGCCTTGTCATAAACTTCCTGCAAATTGCGTGCTTCACGTTTGTACGTTACTAATCTAGTAGCTGGAACATGCTTGATGTGATGCGGAGGCATGAGTGGGGTAGACATAGGTTTATGGAAGTTCATTCATGCACGGAGAGTGAAGTAGAGGCGGTAGTTCGTTCATGCATTGAGACTTGAGGGTGGAGTACAGAGCAGTGCAGTATTTCACCTAACGCTTATAGGGCAACACGAGAGCAAAATCAGGGAACAAAATCATCTGCCGTCCCTAGTTTAACGGCACGCCGTGCCGTTTCACCTAATAATGTACGTGGACTCCCTCTCAGATGGTTAATAGCACAAAAGCACTTAATTAGGCCCATTAAAATTAGTAATCTGGCCGGCGGCTGAAAATAGGAGCGTTTGAAGTCAAGCACATACACATGCAACCAACTCCTCAGATCTTGTATTAATTCGTGCAATCTAACTGAGATGATGCATAGTACATGCATTCTGAGAGTATGTTAAATCGAAATAGTATTTGAGTTTTGCATGCTTTTAAGTAGAGAACTCATTAATCATATAAGCTCCTGTGTCGCAAACTCGCAATAGGGATAAGCTCCTGCCGCCTGTTAATGGCGTCTTGGAGCTGAAGGATAAAAAGCTTCATCTTATCATGACCACCACATGATATCCACCACATAATCTCTCGTAACGCTCTCCCGTTGCTGCACTCCTCCCCGCCGCTGGTGCTCGTTGACAACTGTTGATGTGCGCTGTCCACCAGGGCTCCTACGACGGTGCCTGCTTCCAGGTGCAGAGCTCCATAGAGAAGATGAGTTCGGTGCTATCAGGAGGAGATGGTGCTGCCTGCCTATTGGGCCCAACAAGGCCAGAGAAGGCCCGGAAAAATTGGCACCACGGGCTGCTTTTCTATGAGACTAATCACCATCGTTAAAATTGCAAAAGGTGGCTCAGATTAAGAACGGCACAGCCGTGCCGTTAAACTAGCGACAGCAGACGATCTCGTTCCCAAAATCAGAGCAGCAGTGTTAAACAGTTGCAGCCCTTGTGTTCATCTTCTCCATGAGCAAGTTCTCCCCCGGGCTAGTTATTTTCTTTTTCCTTGGATATTGGAGCAAGACAAAACCTTTTAGCCTGGAGGATGAGTACACCATCCTGCTAGGCGGATTGGATCAATGGTCGTTCCTAACCCTGTTTTTTTTTCCCTGACTGGGTCCTCTGTTTCTGAGTCCTGCTATTCCTGCAGAGAAAGCGCTTGACCGTGGAAATTTGAAGGCGCTAGGCTTCTGCATTGACAAGCGCGCGGCGCAGAAGCCGCGCCTCATTGATGATCCTACGGAGCAGGAGGAGGGTTCGTCAGCGTCGACGATGGCGCACCATCATGCGAGTTTATATGGCGGAACTGGTCCAACTGTTAAAAACCACTGGTTAGTAATTTAGTACTTATACAGCTTGCTTGATAGTATGGTTGTGTACGAATTGAAATTTACAAACTTTACCAAAACACTGCACAGGCAGCAGAGGCGGCACAAAAGTGACGCAGAGGAAGGGCAGCATGGCCATGCGGAATGGATCAACAATGGTAAACAGCTTGATCCTAGTATGTTTGTGTGCGAACTGAAATCTACAAACTTTACCAAAAACACTGCGCAGGCAGCAGAGGCGGCACAAACTCGTTCCAAACATCTCGCTGAGTTCGGTCCCGATGACGTGGCACAGACAACATCCGCTGGTGTCCCCAGGATCGCTCGCAGGTTGTCGCAACACTCCGCCGGGGGCGCCGCGACGCTGCCGGAGATGAAGGAGACGCACCTGTACACTTGCGACAGCGTGTCGAAGCACTCGTTTGGATTTTGGAACCTTCGGGGCTCGCGGTGGCGGCAGAGGGACCACCGGCGCGGCTGCTGCTACGCATGGCAGGAGGAGGAAGAAGATGACAAGTACTAATTCCATCGCTACCGAATTGGATCCTTGTGTTTTTGCAGTTCTGAATCGCTCCTTGTTACTCCGGATATAAATGTTGGCTTGATCGGATTTCTCGCCGCTGGTCACCTCACCACCTTTGGCACGGTCCTTGTTTCTCAAATGAGCTCTTTGCGTGTCTTTTTTTTTTTGGGTCGTTCTTTGCATGTCTGTTCTTCGAGAAGAAAGGGATCAGCTTCTTCGTGTGTCAATAGTCAGCCGCCGCCGGGTTCTGCCGGGAACGGAAATGAGCAAAGTTCCATCGTGCAGGAAGCCCAGCCCACTCAACAACCTCTCGCTAGCCCAGCGAAACTCGCACCTGCGGGCCGGGTTGAGAAAAAAACGGGCCTATGCCGCTCAGTTTGGACGAGACTTAGCATTCAATTTAGCGCAAGGCAGATCACGAGCGTTGATTTTAGATCTGGCCGCCCCCCTCCAACTTTCCCGATGACGGCCGTCGTCCCCGTCTAACCGTCCGCCGCACCCAACCCCGACCCCCCGCCACGCCGCCGCCATGTCCGCCGCCGCCGCCGCCGCTGGGCTCCGGCCAACCGAGCCGTTCCCCCTCCCGAGCGGGCTCTCCCTCGCGCCGCGTCTCAAGCTTCTCCTCACCTTCTTCCGCGCCGACCTCACTGTCCGCCCCCTCGATGAGTGGCAGCTCAAGTCCGCGCTCCTCGCATTCCTCCGCGACCCGCCCCTCTCCCTCCCCGTCGTCCCCGACTCGGACCTCTCCGTGCGCCGCCTCCCCGACCTCCAGAAGCGCCGCCGCGAGGAACCCGTCGCCACCGGAGTTCTCCACGTCCGCGACCTAGCCTTCCTCCGCCCGCGCGCTCGCGATGGCGAGGCCGAGGAGATGACCCCGGAACAGGAGGAGAAGAAGTACTTCGAGTGGCGGAGATCCCTGGTCGAGAAGCTCGCCGGCATCGAGCTCAACCTGGAGGGGGTCAAGTTCCGGATGACCGTTGAGATCCCGCCGTCTGACGACTTCAGGGCGATGAAGAAGATATGGGAGGATTTCTACTCCTCTGAGCTCCTGAATAGCAGTACGAACTGGTCCTTATGGTTATATTCTTGATCGCAATGCCTGCTATGCGGAGTTGATTTATGATTGTTGGTTTCAGGGAATCCGGTGAGGAAGATAGCCAAAAGGCCGGACACAATTATTGTCCGTGGCGTGCCGTCCAGGTGGTTTGCAGAGACAAGGATATCGTCCAAGCCATCCACGCTGGTCACGCACACTATCTTCTCGGCACTTGGTAAAATAAGGTGCGCTTTGGTGTTCTAGGAGTTTGTTTGACTGAATATCCAATACATGTTTGACCTTGATTATCTGCGCCATACTTTTACGGCTATGGGCTGCAGCCCAAATAAATCGGTGCTGCAATGGAAGCTGCCAAATATCATTGACATGATGTTTGACCTTTATTAGAATTTGGGTGTCACTGTTTCATTCAGCTTGATTCATCCGAGGGCTAGAGTAATATTTGCTCTGATGTGCCATTACCTATTCCTGAAGTGTGCATGCTGTTATTGCAATGATTATGCAGTGATATAAAGCAATATCACACATCATTGGAAGCTTCTTCAATGTGTGTTAGTTTTTTTAAGCTTGTTTCTCTCATCATGTTTTTGTTTGATTATAGTACTGTTTTAGGATGAATCTAATGCTCCAAGATATCAATTAAGACAAAGGCAGAAACCGGATTTCTGGCATCTTATGTTAGCAAATATTTTTGTAATGTATAGAATTCATAATCAGCATATCCAAAGTTAAATCGAAATTTTTTGAAGTAGCCGTATTCATAGCGCCTTTTCTCGAGTAGATGCGCTATGAGTTGACTTCATTAAAGTTCTGATCTGCAGATGGTTAGTTTCATTGTTTAGTTGTTATCCGCATTGAACTAATTTTCTTCTACTAGTCTGTGAATCGGTATGAAGACTTGTGCTCTGTTGATACTAGGTTCTACATTACATTTGTACTCTTTGAAGGAACTTATTTTACTTATACTTTCATTGACATTCTCCCATCAAAATGACAGGAATCTGAATATTTCTGATGATGACGACTTAGAATCAAAAGAAGGTGGAACCAATAAGGAGCTCATTTCTGGACTCAATTGCAAAGTCTCGGTGCAGTTTGAGAACTACGATGACTTCTACGACGCTATGAAGGCGTTATGTGGACGTTCATTAGAGAAGGTAAGCTTTTCTTCAGTTATCTGTTGTGTCGCAGTTTCTCTCCTATTAAAACATGTAATGTTTTTCGAGGGGAAAAAACATGTAATGTCGCAATGCTTCTCCACCTATCTACCATGCCCAAATCATTTCAGTCCATAACGATTGAACTACGCACTTTACATTTTAGACATGGAGCTCCAGTAAGTGGAATTTAGATTTTAGACAGCTTCCTCAGAAGCACCTTGTATTCCCCCTTGACACGGATTTAACGTTTTTTGGACTCTTGGATGACAAACATGTTCGAGACACCTTTTCGTTTCAGAATTGGTTCATAGCTTTGCTTTTGTTATACATTTTTTTAGAAGGAAATCTGACTTCAATTTGTTTCTGAACTCTGTAGGAAGGATCACGGTTGAAAGTAGACTATGAAGTGACTTGGGACCGCGAAGGTTTCTTTCGTAATCCTCAGTATGAGCCTGCTCGGAGCAATTTAGAAGAGAGGGATGCGTCAGCGTCAGTTCATGGCAGGAAGAAACATTACAGTTCACGAATTGAATCAGATCATAGGAAGAGATTTAGGGTAAGTTAACAGATCAATACCAAACCAACAGTAAGCGATTCTTATATGTTGTGAGAGTAAGCTCTCTGCTTCAGTGAAACATCCTTGATAAGTGCTAAATGTATCATCAGATATTTCATGATTATAGTAAAACCACTGCCCATGCATTGGATTAACTTTTGAGGATATGGGATATTCAAAGCTTTGATTTTCCAATCCTTATTATTTTCCCCGTTTGTTTTCCCTTTCCGAGTTAATGGTCCTAATATTCAGATACTAGAACATCATGGGGCTTATGTTCCCAGTTTCGTTGAATTCCATTTTCGAGTATGTTGTATTGTGCTCTTGTCAATTTTTCTAACACATGGTACGCCTTCATTATGATTCAGGATTGAATGATTGATCGAGGTTGCTATATCTGAGGAGATGGGGAACAGATTTGATGTGTATTGTTTCACTCTCACGTTTCGCGTTGTATTTCTAGTTTCAGTTAGCGATAGCCTAACATTAAAATCATTACTTACTGTTGCCTAGCTATCACTATTACTATTTCCTGGTACATTCCCCGAGCACAACAAAACAAAACTAATTTTCTTTATCAAAGAATCGTTACCACTGTTAATTGGCACGCACCTCAACCCGTGCTCATTAATCAATCACAATTGCATCTGAGTTTGATCAGTGGGAATAGGGATGATAAGTCTACACGTGCCAAGCTTGACGGCAAACATGGGACAGCCTTGCAGGTGGAGGTTTCTGGAGGTCCTGCAAATCTGGTTTCTGTAGCGTATGAGATGCCCTGAGCCCGTGACCCTTCATTACCCGAAAGCTAAGATCGAGAATGGCAATTACAAGAATACCTTTGGTATGCTTTTACTGAACTTTGTAATCCCAACTTGTTATTTGTGTTAAGATCGCTTTTTGTGAAATGACGGTGTCGATGTGGCAGGTGCATATGCATCTATCTTGAATTGAATGTTCGCATCTAGAATGTCAACCAGTGCATATTCATTATTCAAGCATCTAGAAGGACTCGTGCCTTGACTTATGTTTAATGTGCCATTTCTGACGCTGTGACACTGATGCACATGACTGAATTTAGAACAATTTTTTCTGGATAATAGCAGTTGAATGGGTTACATCTTAAACACAAAATCAAATTGTCATTATCTGAAAGCAAACAGAACTCAGACAAAGATGACTCATGATAAAAGCAAACTATATATATAGGAACTTCGAGCAAATTTCAGCAGTTCTTGGATAATTATTCCGAATATAATCAATGCTTTATAGACACTTTTTCTGAAGACTTCTTTATAAACACTTTTGGGGCAGCCACACATGAAAGGGCTGATGGACATTTACAGGCACGAAAAAAGAATCTACAAACTCTAAAAAAGGAAGGATAGATAACCTGGAAAATCTGATGTTCCTGGCCACCCAACTAAACAAAAATTTACAAACCACAACAGATCCTGAGTGAGTGTGAAATGTGGTGATTCCTGATGATTTACCCCTTCTTCGCATGGCTTCTCGGCGAAATCACCTCGTGAGAAGCACCGGAGCTGCGCTTCTTGCCACGCGACGGAGGCGGCGGTGTTGGCGCCGCGGCAGCAACCTTGTCGCTCACGCGGGTCTTCCCCGCGGGCAGCCTTGTCGCTCCCAGCACTTCGTCGCCACTCAAAATCGGCAAGAGGTACCACCAGATGGAGGTGCAACAGATGGCGAACACCCTCCCGAACACCACCAGGCTCAGCAGCAGCAGCACCAGGGCCAACGGCCAGTAGTGGCACGGTCGCACCATCTTCCCCCATGACAACGACCACCGCTCGCCGCCGCCGGCTTTCTTCTTCCTGGCTGGCAACACAGCCTTCGCGGCCGGAGCCACATGCTTTGCAGCTTCTTCCTTGGGGCTTGAAGGTTCCGTGGGCGGTGGTGTAGTCGACCGCGACGTCCCCGTCGACTTGGCCGGCTTGCTTTTCCTCTTCTTGGCGTCAGCAGCTGCTTGTTGCTCCTCTTCCGACGGGAGCTTGACGACGATGGGCACCCATCCTTTGGCCTCGGACTGCACGAACCGGACCATGAGGTGGTCGGCATCGACGTCCGGGCCGACGCGGCGCAGGATCCTCTCCCGCCGGGACTCGAGCTCCGACAGCACGGTGGAGAACTTGTCCAGCCCCCGCGACGCGTACGGGTTGTCCTTCTTGCCGCCGGCCTTCTTCACCTTCGCCTTCTCCTTGGCCGCCGGCGCCGGCTTCCCGCCCGCGCCGGCGTCCTTCTCCTCCTTGTCAACGTCCTTGAAGCTGCCCGTGCCGCAGAACATCATTTCTGGCGTATCGGTCATGGTTTTTGTTAGGACCAGAGACTTTTATAGAGGCCGTTCGCAGCGCCGTTGCTCTGCAACTCTGCAAGCCCAAGCTGCTTGTGGCTTTCGTCCTGTCTTCTGTTCGTTGAGCGAGTTGTTCTTATACAAGTCCCGTGTCTTTGTGACGAGTGACGACTCGGCAATAAGGCGACGGCCGCAGAGCAGCTCCCCTCTTGCTAGGCCCGGTCAAGAATGGAGGAGGGGCAACACAACTATTCAATTACAAACAATATCATGCCTTGTTCGCCACGTTTGACTCGGTTTATTTTGTCTTGGCGCAGCTCATATGAACTCCTAATGATTCTTCGTCGAGTTAGCTATGACGTGTGCTCTTGGGTCCGGGTTCTTGTGCCATTAATCTTATCGTTTACCCGTCCATCTCATTGGCCGGACGTCTCTTGTTGACGCGACCTACCCAGCAGTTTCGATTAAAACTCGACGCTCTAGCACCCAACCTCATAGAAATTGAAGGGAAGTATGCTTTGCATTTAGACCGTGCACGGACGCAACAGCTTGATTGTCCAGGGCGAACTGAAGTTGCCACGGATTGGCTGCTGCTGGTTCGATCGATTCACTGGCGGCACCACGAGATCTCTCTCAGCGTCACTTTCATGGTCTCGGTGCTCATTAGTGAGTGGTTACCTAATTTTCCGTTAGGATTATGACGTCGCCTCCGTACCATGCTCGTGATCTAGCTGTGTTGACCTGCAGCTAGCCAGGTTTGATTGCGGGGCAAGGCGTGGACTCTGCGGTTCTCGAGCCTGGCTAGACCGCTAGATATAATACTCCTGAGGTGTGTACTTGAATTAATCAGAGGCTATGGTTCTCTTATGCAGTATTTTATACAGCTGCAAGTCAAATGACAAAATGTATCCTTGTCCAAAAAATACAAATGAAAATGCTAGGTGATCTTGCCATCCTTACTGGGACAGAGTACCCGGATCGAATGAATCCTGAGCTGAAATCAGAGATGTAGATTTTTCCATGCGGTTAGGTCAACGAATTCTGTCATTTTGTGCGGTGATCCATTTGACATGATGTTAGGATGGAGTTATCTATCTGATGAACAATATAGGAAGTCTCGTACGAAAGCGCTGACAGTTACTGAGCAATGATGGCGGATAAAGAACGCGTGCAGCAAGTATGGAGCTCTGGAAGAAAATTCACTGGGCCGATATAGATAACAAGGCGGTCACGTGAGGATATTACTGATTTGAAGATTGGAATTTTGTTAGCCAGTTGCTGCGATTTGGCGATTAGCACACTTTCAAACCTTCTGGATGACTGGATGAGTGCAGAGTCGTTAGTGCAGACAAGATTGCTGTCGTTTGTTCAGCGATACCACCATATCATCATTATCGGAGTGCGTCGTCCAGGAATGACGTTTCTCAATATACCAGTTACATGCCCGTGCGTTGCTACGGGTGTCGAAAAATTTGCAAAGCAACAATGCCTATGTATGACATAGCAAGATGTCTAATCCATTTTAGGGGAATCAAATCAAATATTATGTGCGGTAAGTAGGCAATACAAAATATTCATGGTGTGGCAGGCATCTTTGCAATAAAGATCTAAGTCACAAAAATTTGTATTTTTATTACTACGGAGAATTGCACAAAGAAAACATTAACGTTGCACAACAATGATTTACATCCAATTGAGAGAAAATAGAAATTGTGCATTAAGTGGACTGAATTGCTAAAAAATGAAGAGTCAGAACCATTGGTCAATAGCTTCAGTTCATTGTGCTTTACACCATTGATCTATGACCAACTTATTTTGATTCCTTACACTTCTGGTACCATATCTGTTACTTCTTCAAATGGCTCTGCATATGCATGGACTGTGGATCTAAGTTTTCTGCAAATGATACGTGCAATATTTCAGCATCTTGTATCCCATACTGTATCATCGTTTCAGTGAAAAAATTGTTGAAGTCAATATTACTTTTACATCCAGTATCTCCCCTTCAACTCCACACTTTATGATCAGAGGTCGCATGCTGGAATGCAAACGTATGACAGTCAACAACGGATCACATATTTCAACATCCAGTACTCCTCTGGATTTTTTTCTCGAACAATCCTCCTCTGGTATTAAATCATCAAAAGACGCAGTCTGCTTTACCAATCCAAGTCTAATATGGAAACACCACCCATATGATAAAAATAAAATAAAATCACAAGTGACCAATGAGATATATGCCTCAGACAACGTTGTTCGCCTTCGGGAACTTTATCCCAGACCAGCGAGTACTCATTCTCCGGCTACTTACTCATGAAATGATTTACCAGAAGTAAACCATCATTCTCTAATGATGTGTCAATCTCCAGTCACCTAATCAATCCATTTTGACATTCCTATTATTATGACAATTGTAGACATGCACAAGGACAAATGTTTACCTTGGTGGCAGAATACTTTGACAGAATAGCATGACATACAAATTCGATGGTAGAGATCCCTGAGCTTGATATCCAAATAAATGACAGACAGCACTGAACTTCCTTCCCTTATATCTTATTTCTAAAAACCCAATAGAATCATCACGTGGACAGATCCTCAAATGAGAAACCAAAAAAGATGATAGTCTGTTCTCTTTATCATTTCTGCTTCCACTGTCAATCTGGAAACAAAAGGAATAGTTTCAATCAATAAATCTCACTTTCATTCAGTATAGCAGTGCAGCTATAATTCAGTAGAAAACGGGGAATACAATGCATGCACTGGTTTAACACGATGTGTCCTATCAAAGTGCTACTCTTCTTGATTCCCCCTTAAAAAAGTGCTACTCTTCACACATGGGAATCAAACCAGTGCTACTCTATCTACTCGCGCGATCAGCATTGCCCTAATTTAGGGGGTTCAAACCAGTGCTACTCTACTCGCACGATCAGCATTAAACTACTTTAGGGGATTCAAACCAGTGCTACTCAAATCACCCAAAAGATCCAATTGAAAGTACAGCAGCCCAACTTAGTTGAGAAGGAGCACCTGGGTTCAAAATATTTCTAACTATCAATCGGCCATGCATGTCAGTTAATGAAAAGTACAACTCCAAAATCTGGCCCCTAGATTAATGTGTAGTGAACAGAAAGATAGGACTCACGCGACATAATTATGAGATGTGTTTCTTACGACCAATATCAATGTTCATTACTCCATCCAACTGTGAAGCGAGCTCTGGTAGGGGAGAGAATCAATGCCTGCACCCTACAAAAATGGAAAACACGATAATGCCATAACCCCTGTGAGATTCAGTCTATTATTTTACCTCTCTGAAACAACTTCAACTTTTGCCCTTTGTGACCAAAAAAATATGATGTGGGTATGGATTCAGATTATATATTCTCTGGATCCATACTCTTTTTCTAGGATATGCGAAAATATATAGTCTGAATCCATACCCAAATCAATTTTTTTTTGCCAATTCTATGTTATGAAGAGGTTGTTCTGTTTGATAAATCATATAGCTTCAGTATTGAAGGATATTTGGTATTTAAGTATTGAACATAGAAAAAACATGATCTGACAAATTTTGAGAAACTATCAATGGGTCGGATTGTAGTAGTGACAATATCTATTGAAGGATATTTCAATGATTCAATCCAAATCTTGTCGGTTATGGAAATACAATATCTATTGACACAGATACATGTTAAACCCATTATTTCCTAGCAAATATGAGAAAGTGTTTTTAAAGGGTCATGCTCACATTATACAATGCATTCCCACGAGACATGAAATAAATTACAACGTTTAGAAATAAAAATCTGAAACTGTTCCAAAGATATTTGTGTACGGTTTTTGTCAACCATATTAACTTTAATGTAATGCTCAAGAGGAAAGACAATTCACAACAAATAATTGCACATCCTTTATCCATTTCTCAGCTATCAATAGTGAGGACAATAAATCTGAAAACTGGTGCTAGATCGAGAAATGTACCCCATCTGATGCAAGAGTGACAGGCTGGTCATTCCCATTTCCCAGTGACTGACCCCGGAAGAATTTCAGTAAATATTAGATGCGAACTAACATTTCTGAAATCAGTTTTCAGAGAAGAAAGACAAGGTGCAATTCGGATCCCAAAATGAGCAAAGGGAATAGAAAGAAACGTTGAATCGATAACATAGATTTCAGAGAAGAAAGAGAACCATTAAGCCTAAAAGAATAAGAACTTTGCTCACTGCTCATAGTACATTAGCGATCCCATGAGTTACCAACCAGAAGAAGGTTAGATATAATTCATCCTGTTTAAAATTGATGCAGCTGCATTTTATTGATATAGAACTTCGTGAATTAGTTATGCTACAACTACATGGTTGCCAGTTGCCACTGATGATCAATGAAGAACGCGACATTATCAAAACCAGCTCCGACGTCAGAACTCAGAACTCACCTCGAGTAGGGGTAGTACTACGGCGAGGAGAGGTGCACGCCGTCGCCGTGGGCGCTTGCGTCGAGCAGCATCGCATTGGACTTCACCACGGCGGCCACGTCCTCCGCCGGCGCGACAGACAAATTGCCGGTGGCTAAATCTTTTACCAGGCCCGATATTAGGATCAAGGTACAATCACAATCCTCCCCTGCCAAATCAATGTCCCGTCACACAAAATCGAAACAGAAATCGAAGGTAAACACATACAAAATCGATTGCAGAGGAGGGAAGCGGAGGAATTCGGGAGGATTTGCACCAACCATGATGTTGCAACGTCGCCGTCGCCATTTGGCCGTGTCGTCGTCACAACGCCGCCAAGCCGAACGCCGGTCGTCGTCGTCGTCCGGCTCACCCCACCGAGCCTAGAGCCCTCGTCCTCGGCCCCTAAAACCTAGGGAACCACCACATCAGGCTTAAGGACACCCAGATCCGTCAAGCAGGGCTCCTGCCATAGCTCGGGGAGCGAGGTCGACGGATCGAGCCAGGGTGGGGCGGGCGGCCCGACGAGCTCGGTCGGCGACGGGTTCCGTGCTCCGCGCCCCAAGCTCGGTCGGCGAGGGGGCTCGTGTCCCTGCTTCGCCGCAGGGCGAGGACGGTGATGAGCTCGCCCACCATCCGCCGCCAAATGGAACCGCCTGCTGGAGCGATGGAAGGGAGGGGAGGCGGAGGGGATTTTGCGGCGTTGTGGGGGCACAACCGCGCAATTTGCGGATCGCAGGGTGTGCGCTATCGGATCGCAGGGGGAACGCACAGATGGCAGGAGAGGCGGGTTTTGAATAGCAGGGGCGCCAACTTGGATCGCAGGGGATGTTTTTTGGGGGCAGAATAAGACTGACTCCAACAGAGGAGGCAGTCCAACAGGCAAAGGCAAATATGCATGTTTAGAGAGTACTAGAAAGATGGCGCGGTCTTGCCCGCGCCTGAGTGCCCCGCCCTAATGCATTTATAAGAGAATACATACTTTTCTGGTGGAATGTTTAAATAATTGAAATTGCATGTAAATAAAGTGTTATTTTCAGACTGTATAATGGAAACAATATATATATATAGGGCAATAGCTTAAGGGATAGTATCATAATATCAGTTAAGTTAAGCTTAACTGATAAAATGTTCTCTACATTTACTGGTTTCTTTGTTTAGAAGACCACCTGACAAAGAAAAAAAAATGAGCTAGTTAGGCTGCATGTACTGGATGATGCAATCTAAAGAAGTTCATCAAAGATCAACAGTGCCGGCTGAGAAGCGAAGAAAGCTGACAATTTCGAATTGGAAGAGAAAAGATTTATCTGATGTTATGTTGTGCTATCTTATTCACCTGATGGCTAGGTGGTGACAACAACATAAAGGCAGTCTGGTGCACGTTCCGCTTGCGCAGGGTCCGGGGAAGGGTCCGACCACTTTTGGTCTATTGTACACACTCCAGGACTCAAACCCGTGACCTCTTGGTCACAAGGCAACAACTTTACCGCTGCGCCAAGGCTCCCCTTCTACAAAGACAGTTTAAGCTAAAGTGACGATCCAAGAACAATAGTCGTATAGATTGCATCAAGTAAATTTGTCAATGAATGGACTTGAGCGGGTGATATTAGACCTTTCTACAAAGATACAAATAATTGATATGAAGACTTATAGTTGCAATAGGGCACTTAACTCACCTAGTAAATTGCAAAAAGGATTGTAATGCGTCCATACCTTGAATGGTTCTGCCTTGGCACTATAAGCCTTGTCACCAGCATGCTGCAATTGAACCTAGAAAAACTGTATTAGGACTGAGATAAGGCAAAACTCATTAGGAGTCGAGAGTATCTTTCAAGAAAGAATTATCCTATACTGGCTAGTGAGGCAACTCTTGAAAATGCGTGTGACACATAGTATCCATATAAGGAAGCAAAAACTCATGAGAGTCAAGAATACCTTTCAAGAAATAATTATCATATTCTGGCTAGTAAGGTAACTCTTGAAAATGGGCGTGACACATAGTGTGGTGTCATGGCGAAAGAAGCATCATCAG
Organism: Eragrostis nindensis; assembly: GCA_012490785.1. Taxonomy (NCBI): domain Eukaryota; kingdom Viridiplantae; phylum Streptophyta; class Magnoliopsida; order Poales; family Poaceae; genus Eragrostis; species Eragrostis nindensis. The sequence goes on along the minus strand of JAAXCT010001529.1, from coordinate 35,840 downwards.
GATTGTCCTCAGAAACAGCTTGTACTGAACATTGGACAATTTCATGGAGTTCTTTATTTCTCTAGTTTATCTATTTCCAGCAGCTGCACAAAAGAACAATTGAAATTCACCAATCTGTAGTTTCCCAACAAAATAGTCAAGAAACATTGCAGAAATTCATACGATATATATAATTCACACGTATGTTGTCCCTTGGATTCTAGGACATGGAGTGTTCAGGTTACAGATAGAAGTAATGGTTTACTTCTTGTTTTCTGCTAGTGCTACTTTGCTTAAAACATGACAAAGATATACTGTTTAGGAAAAAAAGAAGTTTTAGCTCTTAATTAAATTTGAATATAGCATGAATAAGCTATTTCATCAAGATGACAATACTTAGAAGAAGGTAAACCTCAAATATGCATGATGAATGTTTTAAGTGATAAGTGAATACATTAATAGCACATGAATGTTTTAAGCAATGAACAATTTAACTTCCCATGTATGCAAGCATCGTCAAGCATCATAAAATGGTCATGTCAATAATTAAACAGCATGCATCCAAATGTGAGAGATTAGAAACCAAAAGATAGCAAGTGGCAAAAGAAAACTACCCTGTATAAACCGTCAGTTCCTATGGATGCTGCCTGCCTGAACCTGCATAAGTGTGCAGTTAACTTATAATAATTTAGCCATTTGAGTGATAAACCATGTACTGAAAGCAAAATTGCCAACGGCAGGGGGAGAAAACTGAGTAGTATAAACTGATCTGAACATGTGCTATGAGCATAGAATGGACAACGACAGGGGAGGGCATTATAGAACTGCCATTTAGAGCCTTTCAAAGGGATTTTTTGTTTGATCTTGATAATGGGAAAAGCTACAGGGTAATTCATCAGCTTGTTAAGACTGCAAACTTGGATGCAACTAAATCCCGTTTGGCCGTTTTAACTGTAACATGGTGATCCTAAATATATGTTGAATTCACAGCATGTGTGAGATAGAATAGAATATGATTACTTCGTCATACAACGCAAAAATGCAGAGTTGTGCATATACTCCCAATACTAATTATATCTCTTTGCAAAAGGAGAGAGTATGGAGTTGTAGAATGCCACTCTCTCACAAGCTGTACCCCTTTATATAGCATAAACTATGGTTCGCTAGCTGCATTTCACATAGCACTTAGCACACTCTATATTCTATAAACAATGCTCAAATCAAAAGGTATTCTCGACAACTTAATTAAGACAGAAGTTTGTTTTTCTTTTTCTGCATAGCTTGTGTACAAGAGAGAAAATTCGTCTGTAACACATCTAGCGTACATACCTTAGAGGGAATCAACTCAGTCACCCCTAATTGGGAGATGATGTTGTTTAAGCAAATCTTTAGGCTACTCCTGTTATAATTAATATAGCCCCAATTTCCCCTAAAAAATAATAAAAGCCCCTATTAAGTGCAACTCTGTTAACCGGTAATGGTTCTTATAGCATCATGATGTTGTGCCTTCAGTTGTAATGTTAGCCAGATGCAACCAGCTGCAACGATAGCACGCTCGTGACTGGGTCTGCTACAACTAACTGAATACTCACAGATATTTCATCAGGCAACTTTTCAGTAGAAACTGTTTTCTTTCTATTTCATGAGATGATTCGGTAAAATTAGTTGTAAGTTGAGACTGCGACTGAAATTTAAAACACGTGATCAGCCGGCACTGCCAAACAGTGGGAGGAGTCAATGAAAAGAAGAGTTATCAAGTGTTCGACTACAATGAAAATTTTCTGTAAAGCATTCTAAAGCAAACTCCTCCTAGGCATTTCATCAAGCATCTGTTGAGCAAAAGTCTTGAGCAGAGGGAGATGATAGAACACACCCTGTTGATGTTTAAATATCAGCTTGGTGGCGTCCACGACTTGCTGCGCGCATCGTCCATGGCCCCGCGTGAGGAGCTGTGGCGGCCGTCAAAGCTGACGCCAGGGTGGGGGTTGTGTGGGAGGGGGAGCCCGGGGGGGGGGGGGGGGGGGGGGGGGGGGGGGGGCGCGGATGGAGATGCGGAGGAGCTTGTCATGTCCGAGCTCTCCGTGCTCCGACGAGCCGCCAGGGGCCTCACCACCATGAGAGGCGGCGGCCGTGAGCTTGCTTTTTTTTTTTCTTCGTTCTGTTCCATGGGGGATCGGGGGTTGGAAAGAAAGAGAGATGGGAGGACCGGATTTGCTAGAATGTGATTCGAAGTTTCACGAAGGACCTAGAAGCAAATTAGGCATGAAGCATATCGGACGGGCAGTTTTCATTACAAGAAAGATCCGACGGTGTATATTTTGAGGATGACGTGGATTGGCTATTTTGCAGAGAAACCGCGCCGGTTTAGAATATTAAAGATTTGCATCAACAAAACACCTCCAACAGAGGAGCCATATGAGTAGCCAGTTTGCCTCCGGAGGAGAGAGGGTGTCCAAAAATACACTCCCTCTCTCCTCAAAGGCATTCCCTCTCTCTCACTCACTCCGGCGAGCGGCAACGGGGCAGGGCAAGCAGCGGCGGCGGCGGCGACTTCCGCGGTCGGCGCGCGGGGTTGGGCGGCGCGGGGGGAGGCATGTGGCGAGCTGCGATGGCGGGGAGCGAGCGGGGCCGCGGGGCGAGCTGCGCGTGGGGAACAGCGGCGGCGCGGCGCGCACGCACGAGGCACACGGGTCGTGAGCTCGTCACGCGGGTGGCGGGTTGGAGGCGGCGGCGCGTCTGAGGAAGCTGAACTCGGGCGGGGCCACACGCCGTGGGGGTCGGACTCCGGTGTTGGGCGAGCACGGCGCGGCAGAGGTGCGCCAGCCCGCGACGCCACGCGCGAGCTCGCCTGCCCGCGCGACGCTGCCACTTGGTGCTGCAAATCGCCATGGTCGGAGCGGATGTTCGTCGCCCGCGGGGACAAGCTGTAGGAACGGCGAGCGGCGCGGAGAGCGAGCTGCGCGCATCCCCGGCTCGCCGACCAGGACGCCGTGCTCGCGGGCGTCCTCCCCTGCTCCGCTTCGGCGTCGTCTTCGCCGTGCTCGCAGGTGAGAGCGACGGGGCCTACTTCCGGGCGACCGCGACGGCGCCGAGCTCCCGCAGCGGACCGCGGCCTGGACGCTGCCGACGCCAAGACAGACGCATGTTTCATGCGAGTGCAGCAGCTACCTGTTCCCCGAGCACACGCCCAAGTTCATCACCACTCAAAATTGAGCCTGAGATCCGATAATCAAGATACAAGCACTTGGATTTGTGCTTCTCAGCCTCTAATCGAACTCCAATTACAAGCACTTGGAGTTGGGCTGATGCACAAGCTCGATTGGGAGCTTCACCTTTCGACGAGGAAACCTGGTGCAGGAGGTGTTGACGACGAGGAGAGTGAGAGAGGAGCGCCCAGGAAGCACGAGGATCCTCCTACGAATGGAAAGCGACGAGCGGGGCAAGCTGCAGCGCAACGCGCAGGACGAATGGCGGTGGCGCAGGGCGAGCAGTGGAGGTGGCGAGAGCGGCGCAGGGCGAGCACTCAACGCTGGCCTTCCAGCTCTCGCCGGAGCAAGTCGTCCCGGCCTCGCCCACCACCAAACGGACGAGAGCGGCGCGGCGAGGAGGAGCGCCGGCGCGTGGGCCGAGCGCGAGCCGAGGAGCAGGGCGACGACGCCTGGAGGCCGCCGAGCTGTTCCGTCCGCAGTCGCAGCGACGCAGGCTTCCACGCATCGTGCCACCGTGTTGCGCTGGACCTCCGCGTGATCGCGCAGACCGTCGAGCGGGCGGTGAGGGAGGAGGGCCTCTCCCCGCACGCCTAGGACGCCGACGTGGTGGGCCGCGGCAGCACATTTTCCAGCTCGGCGTCCTCCATGCGCGCGAGCTCGCCGGCGGCGCCGAGGCAGGTACGGCGAACGGGTAGAGCACGCGCGCCGCGGTCGGGTCGAGCACGAAGAGCTCCGATCCGCAACGTGCGCGCGGCCGGCGCCATCCATGCTCTCGACGTGCGTGATGGAGGAGGTCGATGAGCCGAGCGAGCGGAGCAGGGGACGCGGGTGATGCGGATGCATTGTCGCTCTGTTGGAGACGGTGTCATCGGAAACGAATGCAAACAACTGTTCACGGTAGGCAACGATGAAAATGCCTCTCAAAACTGGCTCCTCTTGTTGGAGTCAGTCTTAGGAAGGGCAGACGACCTCCTCACAATTTAAGTTGTATAATATAAATATATATAATAAAGATTTTTCATAAAACAGTAGGCAACGGCGTTGCGGCAGGTCTTACGATGCCCAGGAACAACTCAAAACAATTGTTGTTCGAACCATGCCTCATGCAATTCTTCCTCCAGCGAGAAGCATAGACACAGACTGAGCTATCACCAAAGCAACATATTATCATCTACCTGTATGGCTGTATCTAAAGAATGAGTTCTGCCCTCATAGTTCATCGTTTCGTCACGAATTAAAAAGCTTTGTAGAGTGCAAAAGTGATCATAGACCAATTTAATTTTGTTGATTATCATTTTTGGGGCAGTTCATGTTGATTATCTAAAAATTGCACTCCTGATATGTTGCTTTTATAATGTTACGAGCCTGACGTGCAGGCCAATTTTAATTATAGATCTAGCAAAAGTGCCCGTGCGTTGCCACGGGCTGACCCAAAAAAAAAATCCCCTCGATACTGTTTTAAATTTTTTAATGGAATCATATTATATTTGTTTTAAACTTTATGATTGACAAATTTATAGTAGACAATATTAATAACAGGGTAATATGAACTCAAACAACCATTCTCAAAATGGTCCAACAATTTGTACTGAGACACAACAGATTCAATAAATATTTAGTTAACACATAGTCCTCACACCTTGCTGTTCTGAAAAAAACAAAAGAGCTATTAGCTGCCTATAAAATTTAAGATACAAGGATACAACCATTGTCATCCAAAGAGTTTTAGCACTTCACGTCTACATTCTTTTTATGGAACAAATGTTGATCACTGCTTTTTCTTCGGATAACGAAGATCAAGCCCCTGGCCATCTTCTCTGATAATGTACTTGGTGCCTATCTTGGCCATCTTCTCTGATAATGTACTTTGTGCCTGTCTTTGCAGGAGGAGGGTGAGGTCCATATTCAACAAGTTCATTTAACCTGAAATCAATGGTTTAGATGCGAAGGATCAGCAGTAGTCGCATAAATATCTGTATTGCAAACTGCTTTACCTCTCAATGTTGTACGGGGTGACAGTCTCTGCATATCTCAGGTTCAAAGCAATACTCCATGGTACTCCCAATTGATCAATGTTAATATTTGGATCCGGGGTGATAACAGTACGGGCTGAGAAATCAACACGCTTGCCCATCAAATTCCCTCTAATCCGGTCTTCTTTTGCCTTCAGTCTGCTGCAACTTGATTTATTAGGCCTTCCTAAGCGATGTGTCGCCTAAATACCAACAAAAAGGAAAGGATAAGTTAACTTATGCTGATATCCACAAATAGCATGCGAAAAATAACCTTCTAGATTACTCACCCTGGGTTGGCCAGGAAGTTCATTATCAAAGTATGCTACAATGTGAAACTGCAACAACTGAGCAAACTCTCAGTTATAATCTGAGCTAGCGCTCCATTTCTCTCTCGTCTCCTCAAATTTTCATTATGTCGAATTATCATAGATGCGTCAAATCATCCTGACAAAAAGGCCAAAATCAACATGCTGAACTGGTGGTGATTTAAAATACCCGTTTGGCCGAAAGGATTTGCTTTCGCTCCACTGGCTCAGGTAGTTGCTCTTGATCATCTGTTTTCTTCTTTGTTGCTTTAAACTCTGCAACCATCTTCATACCATCGACAGCAACCATCTTCATACCATCGACAGTGATATTTGGCTGCTGAGCCCCACAACCACCTCTTCTCTTTACAGGCTCATCAGTATCTTGCTGCTCTTGAACATCAAGGTCGTCGCCCCCTGTACAGACTCTTTTGCTCTTGCAAGCATCATATATTCTCTTCAATATATTCTTTGGATTCCTGATTTTCAGAGCCTGCTTGAATTTGGTATCATCCTGCAAGCAAAAAGAGGATGCATGATAAATAAAAAGCCAAAAGTTAAGCAACAAAAAATGCATACCATGACAAAGTATCAGGGTCAAATATGCGAGAACTTGTGAAAGACATGGAAATTGGTACATGTCAAGTTCCGTATTTGTTATTTCACAAAACAACAACATTGCTTTTGCTAAGCGAGTTCACATGGGTGACAAAATAGACGTAATTACGTCTAACCATCTGTGTCTAAACTTCATTAGCCTATATAACATAAAGAATCTCACTGTGTAATGAACCTTCGGGAACAATAAAGCACAAGTAAAACAATTGCAGTAAATATGGTTCAGCGTGATAATAAGTACTCCATCGTTCGGTGTTTCATGTCATTTCAGACAAGAGCTTTGTACTGGCACCAAGCCAAAAAATTTGGCCAGAACGAAATAAAAAACCAAACGGAGGGAGTAAATAGTTGGCACAGCTAGTGTTGTGAGCAATAAACAAACATATAGAAACCCGACCTTTCAGTATAGATAAACATGCACATATATCCTGCAAAGTAAACAAACTCAAGTGTACCTCATCTGCAAGGATTTTAAGAGCAGTTGAAGCAGACACAGCACATAATGGAGGGTACAGTCTTGATTAAGCCGATGTGGAACATCAGCTTTGCGAGTTCAAGGTGGCCTAAGTGGCATGGGCACTCTGCCATTCCAGCCATGCATGCCTCACTAAGCCCTCCAAGCTTTGGCTTCCCCCTCTCCATAGTCTCTGCATGCTCTATCCGAATCACCGCCATTTGAGGCCCATAAACCCCATTAGCAAAGACACCTAACTATACTAACTAAAAAGGTGTGTTTTAGTCATATTCTGCAGTTTCATCATCGAAACAGATCCCTATAATTCTTATTAAAACTACCAGTTGCAATTCAACCCGGGTCATAAGGGAAAATCAATTCACCACTGTATTCATATACAGATCTACCTAAACAAGAATGCAAAAAATAGCCCACCTGCTAATTTGACGCTTTCACCATGCACCTCAAGAATCAGCGCAGTATATTTTGAGCACCGATGCTAAGTTCATAATTTTAAACCCATTAAAAGAGGCACCCAACTATACCAACTAAAAACGTTTTGTAAGCTTCATGACCATTGGAGTTAAGGAAACTCCAAGGTATGAATGTTTTGGTGATAGGATGAGAACCATGAATGTGACTAACACTCTTTGTGAGATCTTATAGGTCACACACCATGATCTTAATGACAAGGATGATTGGTTGCCTTCATCTACACAAGAACGGACTTGATGGAGTCGCGGAGAAAATATGGATCAAGGCTAAGAACATGCTAGATTCAAGCGAGTGTTGCTTGGTTAGATGTTAGCTTAAGTCCATAGGAAAAACCGGACTATCAAGAGGGTTCGAGGTGGTTCTCTTAGTACACACTAGTTTTAGAGATCATTGGATGCATGGTGAGTCTCTCAGGGGCTAGGATGGCAGAAGACGATTGAAGGAACCAAGAAGATCAAGTTTTGGAAGCAAGGATCAAGAAGAAGATCGAAACTGTGAAGACAGAAGAGACCGGACGGTACGGTCAAGGAGATTGGACCATTCGGTCTACAGTGGAAATCCAGACAGAAAAGCTGAAGTTTCTGGAAGTGGAGAAATGCAGACCGGACTATTGAGCGTATGGTACGGTCCTAGGGACCGTATGGTACGGTCTCTATTGAGTTATCCAGACAGAGAAACTGAAGTTTCTGGAAATTGAAGAATGAAGACCGGACCATCGACCGGACGGTACGGTCAGAGACCGGACCGTACGGTCTTACAGGCAGAGAGCAACAGAGAAGGAGAAGTTTCTGTTGGCTGAAGAAGAAGTGGAGACCGGACGGTACGGTCCTAGAGACCGTCTGATACGGTCTACTTTGAGAAGTGGCGCAGCACTTCCTGGACGCCGGTCTGCTGAAGACCGGACCGTACGGTCTAATAGGGACCGGATGTCACGGTCAATGGTACGGTCACTTTGCAGACTGGGCACTTTTGGACAACGGCTAGTTTGAGATTGCTGGCCTATATATAGTCGGTTGTTTACCTCTTTGAGAAGCTCTTGGACCCAGGAAAGAGGGGAGGTGCTGCCAAGAAGCCAAGAGGAAGAAGTGTGAAGCACTTGAAAAGGATTTGGAGTGATCCTAGTGCTTGAGAGAGTAACAAGTTGCATCCTTTGATCTCTAGGCTAGTGTGAGCTTGAGAGAGTCATTTAGAGCTGTTACTCTTGGTCTATGGCAAGGCCTAGACCGGTTAGGCGTTGGTGTTGAGCTGTCCAAGGAGATTGTGGAAGCCGCACAAGTTTGTACACGGTCTTGGAGCTTCCCGTGCGAAAGAAACATCACTAGTGAAGCGCCCTTTGGCACGCATCAAGTGCGGAGCCTTACCTACCCGGGAGAGAGCCCGGCGGGACGTGCCCGCGACTTCACTCGGAGGGTGAAGTGTGCTCTAGGAGGGATCGCCATCGAGCGGGGTCGAGACTCCGGCGGGAGTGACTCAACGTGGAATAGGGGAAGGCGCCATCCTTCCAAGACCACGGGAAAAATCATGAGCATTCTCTATCCCTTCTCCTTCACTACATGCATTTACTATCGCACTATATATGATTGCTTGTAGTATTTGAGTTGCGCCTATATCTTGCTTGTGTGCTTACCTTGGTTCCTACTAGCTTCATTAGTATTGCTTGTTTGCCTTGCTCGTGTGCTTACTTGTTGTTGCCTATCTAGTAGCTCTAAAGACTCTGCTTAGTGTGCCTAGTATCTTTGGTTGTCTTGTTCTCTAGTTATCTAGTTGCCTTGCCTAGCTTAAGTCTTCCGCTATATATATATCTTGTGCTAGGTTGCTAGTGTGGTATGCTTGTGTTATCTATATCCACTAGCTATATAGGTTAAGGATACTCTTTAGTGTGCTTTACCTTGTTACTAGAACTACTCGCTAGGAGTTGCTTGGGTGTTAGTGTTTATAAATAGATTCTAGAGTGGACCGATTCACCCCCCTCTCGGTCACACGATCCTTACACGTTTGTTTCAGTCATTCAGCAGTGTATCATCCACAAAACCGGTGCCTATATTTCTTCTTATTCAAATTTCCAGTTGCAACTTTCAACCAGGTCCATAAGTGGAAAATCGAGTTCGACTCTACATACATATACAGATCTACTCAAATAGTAAGGGAAATAGTCACATATGCTACGTTTCAAGCTTTAACCATGCAACTCAAGAATCACATATGAGCACAGATGCTACGTTCAAATCACAACATAGTTCCAGAGTACAAGTGCCAAGCTCAAACTTAGGATATCTCTCGATAGTTTACAGCCGGTGGGCAATTTTCATTAGGTCGCTCAAATTTTAGGGTGGGTAGGTTCCAAGTAACATTTATGCTGATGAACAGAGAAGTAGGGCAATATCCTCGAAATGTGCATGCTCTGGTCAGTTCTGCTCAATGCTCATGACTGAATTTTTAACATTATAAAGATCTTTACTAACATAAGATACCAGAAAATCTGGTTTCTGCCTTTATGTTATAATTGATATCCTGGAGCCTTAGATTCATGGTAAAACAGTACTATAATCGTAAAACAGTACTATAATCAAACAAGATGAGAAAAATGAGCTAAAAAACTAACAAACATTGAAGAAGCTTCAAGTGACGTCTGATATTGCTTTCTATCACTGCCTAATGATCGCAATAACAGCATGCGCATTTCAAAATAGGTAAATGCACGTCAGAACAAATATTACTCTAGCCCTCAGATGAATCAAGCTGGATGAAACAGTGGCATCCACAATTCAAATAAAGGTTAAACATCATGTCAATGGTATTTAGCAGCTTCCATTGAGCACTGGATTTATTTTGGTTGCAGCCCATAGACGTAAAAGCATGTCGTAGATAATCAGGGTCAAACAGGTATTGGATATTCAGTCAAATAAACTCCTAGAACACCAAAGCGCACCTTATTTTACCAAGTGCCGAGAAGATAGTATGCGTGACCAGCGTGAATGGCTTGGACGATATCCTTGTCTCTGCAAACCACCTGGACGGCACACCACGGACAATAATTGTGTCCGGCCTTTTGGCTATCTTCCTCACCGGATTCCCTGAAACCAACAACCATAAATCAAACTCCACCTAGCAGGCATTGCAATCAAGAATATAAACACAAGGACCAATTCGTACTGCTATTCAGGAGCTCAGAGGGGTAGAAATCCTCCCATGACTTCTTCATCGCCCTGAAGTCGTCGGACGGCGGGATCTCGACGGTCATCCGGAACTTGACCCCCCCCCCCCCCTGTGCCCCCCTGGAGGTTGAGCTCGATGCCGGCGAGCATCTCGAGCAGGGATCTCCGCCACTCGTAGTTCTTTGTTCTCCTCCTGCTCCGGGGTCATCTCCTTGCCTCGCCGTCGCCCTTGCGGGGGCGGAGGAAGGCTAGGTCGCGGACGTTGAAGACGCCAGTGGCAATGGGTTCCTCGCGGCGGCGCTTCTGGAGATCTGGGAGGCGGCGCATGGAGAGGTCGGAGTCGGGGAGGACGGGGAGGGAGAGGGGCGGGTCGCGGATGAAGGCGAGGAGCGCGGACTTGAGCTGCCACTCGTCGAGGGGGCGGACACTGAGGTCGGCGCGGAAGAATGAGGAGAAGCGTGAGGCGTGGCTCGCGTGCGAGACCCATACAGGCCCACCTGTCGGCGCTAAATTCAGGCAGGTGGAGGCGCGACGCACGCAGACTCACAAGGAAAATAAAGAAGAGTAAAGATAGAAGCCCCGTACGTCATATTAAACCAAACCCAAATTTTTTTTTGAGCCAAACCCAAGTATTAGGATAATTTTGACTGTATGACATCCATTGCCCATCTAGCCCAAGTATGGATTGGACTGAAGAAGCCTCGTCTAGGCTCAGCCCACTTTAGGCTAGTAGTCTACACAACATAGTGCAAGGGGCCATAAGCCCATAAGGCCCAAGACGAAGCCGAGCTCCTTCATTTTTCTCGATCCAACCTCGGCCAGTCGCAGAATCGCAGGCCGCCTGCTCACAAGCTCCCTCTCCATTCCTCTCCGCCTCCGGTGTACGGCTCCAACGACATGGCGGCCCCGCTCCGGCGGTGCCTCCCCTCCCTCGGCCGCGCGCTCCTCTCGCCGGCTCCGGCGCGGATGCTCTCCTCGGGAGCCTCCGATGCCCTCGTCGAGATCAAGCCCGGCGAGATCGGGAAGGTCTCCGGCATCCCAGAGGAGCACCTCCGCCGCAGGGTAACAACCCCCATCCCTTTACAGCTCTCTTTTCATCAACACTCAGCTTAATCTCGTGGATCCATGTGGGCATCTTGCTAGATGTTTGGATTCAAGATTATGGTGGCTAGGGATGGGGCGATTCGTTAGTTGTGGTTGGGGTCGGTTGGGTAGAAATGCAAAACTTATGATTGTTCTGAACGGTTAGAAAGAGTAATATGCGGAAGATCGGGTGTCCCTGCATCCACTATATCGACCAAATGCTCGAAATATATCACCAAGTATCTCTAAACTAATCTTTCAGTTTGACTCATTTATCAAATGTACTAGTCATTTTTAGCTCCCTTGTTTTTAATATCCCTGCATCCACTACATCGACCAAGTGCTCGAAATATATCACCAAGTATCTCTAAACTAGTCTTTCAGTTTGACTGATTTAGCAAATGCACTAGTCATTATTAGCTCCCTTGTTTTTAATATCACTTGTAAATGAATTATTATCGCTATCAGTAATACTTGCAAGCCCTTGCGTGATTCATGGAGCATTGATTCGTCTTTATAGTAGTTTTCACTTGGCAACCGACAACGAAAACTAGAGCCCTGTTTAGCATAGCTCCAGCTCTGAGGTCCATGCTGCATTTTTAGTTTATAAGATAAAATAAAGTTGTTTAGATTTTTACTTTTAGTCTAAGATATGAAAAAAGTGACTCAACTGAAGACCATTAATCCATCCACAGCTCCATATCTATGGACTTCTAGAGCTAGGTATGAGAAGCTCCAGCTGAAGCTCTGCCAAACAGGGCCTTAATATGTTACTGAAACTGTATTATAGGACTAATGATTGAAGTGGTGAAATTTTCGGTTCACGTCCAATTGCTAAGTTCATACTGATATAGCTGCGTGCTCTCAGGCCACACTAGTATGCCCGGCCTTTCAGTTTGCAGCTTGTGCTCATGTCAGGATTGAAGTCAGCATGACAGCAGTTCTGCCAGACCTCTACATCATTAAATTGAAATTTGGCACGTGGGATCAACTTTTAACACAGCTGGGTTGTGCCAGGCTAGATTTCCCTATTTAGGTTAATTGCCAATCTGGTTCCATTCCAGTAACTTAGTATGGTTAGAAAGAGAAGGTTTGTTGTTGGGAGCTTTCTTTTGTTCACTTATTTTATGCAGTTTAGCTAGCTAATTGGAAGCCTTTCTTCTTTGTATTTCCATACGATTTACTTATTTTTGTTAATTAGCAGGTTGTAATTTATTCACCAGCTAGGACTGCATCCCAGCAAGGTTCAGGCAAAGTCGGGAGGTGGAAAATCAACTTTGTGTCGACCCAAAAGTATGCTCTCTTTGGTCCTTTGTTGGTTCTTAGGTTTAACAAAGTATCATGCATGATGCCATCTGTGTACTCGTTTTAGATGTTTGGAGTTTCGGCTGATTGTTGTATCATAACATTTTATTTAGCTAACTATTACACAATCAGATATAAGTACATCCTGCTGCTTATTCAGTTTCTTTATCTGTTTTGGTTTGAGAAATTGTTGCCATTTGGATGTATTGTAGGTGGGAGAACCCCCTAATGGGATGGACATCTACTGGGGATCCCTACGCTAATGTTGGTGAAGCAGGACTTACATTTGATAGTGCGGAGTCAGCAAAGGCATTTGCTGAAAAACATGGATGGGACTATGTGGTGGGTCTTTTCTCTCTTTCTTGTAGTGGACATTGAGTTGGGGTAGATACTCTATTTTGTATTTAATGCTTCATGACTCTTTTAGTAGTATAAAAGGAGGACTTCAATTGCCTGTTCTTCTGAACATGTACGATATTTCTGCAGCATTTTTTTTAATCTCGAGGATTGAATAGGCAAGTGCTTGTAGTGTTCTACTGCGTAAGTGTCTAAGTGTAGTACTATGTTGTAGACAAACTAGATTTGTTCGTCTATTGAAGTACAGACTACAAAGGGATTTGAACTTCAAGTTCAAGTAAATCCCTGTCTCTACTCCACATTTTTCAGTTATGGTTAGTTTGGGTGATAGTTTCCAAATATTATTTACCTGCTTTGCTATTACTCCCTCCATTCCACAATATAAGCATTCCTAGAATCCCAAGGCAAATTAGACAAGTAGAGAAAAGTCATATATACCCTTATTTTAACTCAACTCACCAACTATTCACCCACCCAGCAACCCATCATATTTTGTCCTATCTTTAGGAATGCTTACATTGTGAGAAAATTTTTGAATGCTTCAAATACTTATATATTGGAATGGAGGTAGTATATACTATTTCTGTATTCCCTCAATAGCATCACAGATAGATTACAGTATCTAGCCTCGGTCACATTTTATCACGAACAGTACTGCTCAGTTTGGCACAGATTCTGTCTGTTTTTGCCTTTTTCTTCTGTCTTGCATCCATTTTGCCCTTCTGATCTATTTTGCTCACCTTGAAGTTGTATCGTTTCAAAGTTGTCAACGTTAGAATGTCTTTGAGGTGTTACTGTTGCAAAAACTCACTGTGCTAGTGTACTGTTCGCAATATGTTCGGCACTTGTCATCACATTTAATTTTATTTCCGATCTGAACTGAAATCTTTCAAGATAGCTGTAGTCCACATTTCTAGAGTAAAACTTACTGATGAGTATGATCTTCTTTACCTACTGTTGACATATTCAATAACTTACTGTACACTCATTTTGGTCTGTTGGAATGCATATTCTCAAGTTTCTTACGATTCAGAACTCAATACTTTCATTTACTTTTCTGCAGGTTCGTAAACGCCATACACCTCTTTTGAAGGTCCGTTTTTCTCCCTTCATATTCATTTCAATGGACTGCAGTAACACACGCATGTAACTTTCCAAGTTTGACTTGTGCATTCCTCTTGTGATGCTTGTCTTGTAGCTCTATGATATTATTAACAGTTCGCACATAAATGTATCTTTTATGAAGTGCATGTCAAAAGTTTGCATGATGTGATATCTCCCAGTTCAGTACTAATCCATACAACCATGCTTTCTATTATGTCATATTCTGTCTGTGGGATTTATTGTTTCAATTATGTGCATGTTGTAATGGATCGTAGGAGTAGCTGATAACTTGATATTAAAAATACTGGTAATAGTAGACTTTGCAATAAAAGAGCACAATCTATAAATAGTAATATTACTTCGAAGAAATTGTGATGGCCTGTTTGTTCCTGCTGTCTTGTCAGAAAACAGTTATGTATTCTGCAGATCCTGACCAATTCAAATGTGTGTCCAGTCCGGCTTCAGTGACTATTGAGCGTTAGCATAGAATAACTGAATTTCAAATCTCAACCGATTAGATGTGTTTAAACATGCATTAGTTGGACTGTATGAGCAGTCAGTTGATGAGAATTTAGTTACTTTTGTTCATTGGTGTTTTGATTACTATTACCTTCTCCGTCCCCTTCTAGAAAGACACATGCAACACAATGTGATCTATCTTACTCTTACACATAGTAACAGTGTAGCGCATATCAATCCTAAACACTGCACTCCATGTCAATGCTACAGTGTTTATTGTTTCTTTAACGACATTGAACCTAGTGAGGGAGTTGGTAGTGTGTTCTGGTAGTGGAGGATAGCGTTGCCGGTTGAACTGGAGATAATTGCAAATTTGGGACTAAATAGGGGCCGCATTGGCTTAGGAGAGGAGAGGGACTAACTAATCCGAAGAGTGGTGAGCATTAGCATGTAGAAGGGAGGAAAGAAGTTAAATGATCAACTGGAAGGATATGGGGGTGCCCACTTGAGATGGGTAGTGCATGATGGTAGCGCTTGACTTGTTTCTTCATGTTCACATTTTGCATGCTTGCTGCGTATTTTAAGTGAAGTAGTTTGAGTCCTTGAATGTTTGTTAGAACTTAGAAGTCAGAGGTCATAGGAAAGCCAAATTTCGCATCAGCGTTGGAGATACATTGAACGTTGTGAATACTGAATAATTCGCAGAACTCTACCATCCTCATCGACCCTTAAGCCCTATCTTTTGTTAGCAAGATATGGATAAGGACAAGCAGGTCACTGCTAGCTGCCATATAGAGTTGAATTTATGCGTCTGTTGATGCAATATGACCACTATTTTGGCAGTTTTTCACGGTGCATGCATAATATAAATATATCATTCTAAGTATTAGCCTTGTAGCTTGCTGTTATACCTTACCGGCTATTTTGCTTAAGTAGAGGTTTAAAATGGTCGCTCTATTGTGCATGGTTCCAATTGACAAATTTGGCTGATATAACGTTAAAGTTTGCATATGTGGATATGCCTCGATAACAGTCCATGTTTCTTAAGTACTCGTGATGCTCTAACAATTCTTCGACCTAGGCTGGTTTTCTTTTTCACTTTCTTGATAAAAGAACTGGAAGATTCTGCCTTTTGAGTTCTCCGTAGATGCTTTCCGTGTTGTTATTTCTGTCCTGCTCTGGTGCCGCTCGTCTAATCCAATAATTTGATGGAACGTGCATGGCATTTGTTCGTAGTGACCGTACTAGTACAGGTCCAATCAGGTGATGGAGCAGGCTAATTACCAGTAGTCTTTACATGAGTAGACTTTCGGTACGGCTGCGAAGAGCTGGACTCTTGGCAATCCTAGAAACTGCTGCTACTTTAAGTTAGTTCAGGCCACATTTAAGTTGCTCATACCTGGGACAATTTCAAAGCAGTCAGTTTGAAACTCTGAATAGCTTGAACCAAAGCACAATACTACTGGTACCTTGGTATTGCGCAAAGCTTCATTTTCTGGGGGAAAAAACTACGCCCGTTGATTTCTCAGATGATAATGATTTTTTTGGCATTGCTGCCTGTCCACTTTTTTTTTGTTCTTTCTATGGTCTGACACACACATGCATTTTTTTGGTATTGTAATGATTTTCTGGGCGGATAGGTTTGTTTGTGATTAATCGGATTGTGTTTCGCCATGCAGCCTAAGGCTTACGCCGAAAATTTCAAGTGGAGAGGTCCCCCTAAGGCGGAGAAAGCATGAGCTCCTGCCTGAGCCGACGCTCAGAATATGTTGTTTTCCTCTGCTGCTTTTGCTTCCATCGGTATCCCTTGTGACAGCATGATCTAGAGCATGTCTCCGTGAAACTTTTAATAAGCATGAGTTGCAATCAAACAAAATCCATCTACTTCAAAAGTGTGTGTTGTATTCCTATCGTGTGTTGTTGGTACTTGAAAGAAGATATATAATAGTATCATTTATCTGTTAAATGATATTCAATCGAACCAGTTTGAAAATTTGTCATGCTGATGTCTACATTCGCTCGCACGGTTTTACGTAAGCACCGACACGCATAACTAATCCTGCATGCTCGTGCGCGTACTGTCTTTATCAAATTAGTAGTAAGAACTAATCCCGCGTGCTGTTTAGAAAAAAAATCAGGTACTGTACTTCATATTAACGCAAGCAGTTCCGCTAAAAGTACAGGTTATATTATCCCTTGCATTTCTCCAGTCAACATCATATGTACTCCAGATCTGAGAGCTCGGTCTACATTTTATGGACCTTCGCAAAAGGGGAAGCTGATCTAGTTTTACATGCAGCTTGGACTATGCACTTGCTTGCGCGTGCCGCCGTCTGTGGCCTGCACAGGATGGAGGATAGATACGGCGCAAACTTCTAGCTCTCGCTCGTCTCGCCGGAGCGGCTGCTGACGGACGCATCGGCGTCGGATGTCCGAAACCTCCAGGTGAAGAGGTAGTCTCTGGACTCGCACTGCAGCCGGCTGACGTCGCACGGCGCAGAGACGGAGGTGCACTTGCCGTCGTACTCCCACTCGATCTTCGCGGTGCATGCGAACGCCCCGTGCGAATCCGGCAGGGACGCGTGGTCGGCCACCACCAGCACCACCTCCCCGCTGATCCTCGTCGACGTCGCGGCCACGGCGCGGAGCCACGGGCACTCCGGCTGCCCCACCATCTCCTTGTACGCGTCGTTCACGAGGCGGACGCGGTTGCTCGAGTCCGAGACCACGGCCGGGAGCGCGTCGGCCTCCAGCTCCGCCTCCACCTCGGCCGCCGTCTTCGTAACGACGGCGGCGGCGCATGTCGCTGCGTCGGCGTCGGCGTCGGTGCGGTGGATGGGCTCGACGTGGATGGTCGAGCCGACGGGGCGCACGGCCCGCGGCGAGATGACCTTGGGCTCCAGCAGCTTCCGCAGCAGGTCGCGCTCCACCGGCACGTCCCGCCGCTCCTCCTCCGCCGCCGCCACCGCCGCCGCCTTCGGCGCCTCTGAACTCGGCGGGCGCGGCGCGATAGGGACGCATGCACCGCCTGCCGGGACGGCCGCGGCCACGTGCGCCACCGTGGCCACCGCGTCCGTGGTCGCGGCGCACCGGAGAGGCGGGTACGGCGGCGCCGCCGCCCTCTTCCTCTTGGACGTGGGGGGCGCCGGCGCGAGGCTCGGGCGGCCGCGCTTCCGGGCCCGGCACGGCCGGCTCTGCAGCTGGCACAGCACGCGGTTCGTGGCCGCCACGCCCTCGGCCACCGCCAGCGCGGGCTTGGGCGCGATGGGCCGGAACCGCGCCAGGATCTCGTTGGCCTTGACGGCCATGTCGGCCGGCTGCACCATGGCCATGGTCAATACCGTACCTGAGCCGACGCTCGCGCGCGCGCGGTCGCTCACCCACGAGAGAGATGGCTCGGTTGGTCAGTGGACTGACTACTGGACTCGCTCGATGGACGACGGATCACTCGAGTGCGACGCACCGGAAGCACACGGCGTTGGGGGCCCGGGGGCCGTGCGGCTTATGAAGGCGGGGCCGGCCAATCGGACGCGCGCAGAGGGAGGGGCACGTGGGAGCGCGGGGCGGGGTACGTGGGCGACCGCGCGGGGAGGCGGCCGACACGTAGGCGGAGGCGAGTCGCGGCGCGCGCTTTGGAGGAGCGGATTCCAGTGGGAGCCTGGGGCACTTGTGACGGGGTGAGGCCCTGCATGCGAGTCGCTTGGCCGCTTCGGCTCGCTCCCTCCCCTCCCTCGCGTTGGCCATGCCGCGCTGCCTCGGGCGCCTCGTCCCGTGTGGCGCTTTCCGCCGGTTGGGCCGCGGGCACTGGCTGCAGCGCCATTGATGGGGCGCGTGGCCGCGTCGCCGTTGCGAGGTCTCATTGGCACACACTGCGGCGTCGCCCACCAACCAGCAGCGTATGCAATCGTACTACTCCAGTAGTAAGCACTTCATCCTTGGAGAACCACCTCCTTTTGGGTGTGCATGCTTGAATTAACCTGATGAAGATCTAGGTGACGGTGAGTGCCTTTTGAGAATCTATTTATGGATCAAAACAGGTTTTCAACTTCATTGTGTGCACTCATTGCCTATCCATCCATCTATCAGCTAGTATAGAGTACGCAATCTTGCCTACCAGAACCAAACACGTACACCGCCTAACATTTGCGCACATGCTGTTTGCGGGAGTATAACGCGGACTATTCATGCACCTAAAAACTCAAAGAAATACATGCATGACGACCATCCAGCTACAAGGACGACAAAATGCTTAGCTCGACGAGTTGAAAGCTTGCGACACGCAGGCTCGAGCACGTACGTGGCGCACAGGAACGCGGGATCAGGACACGCTTTGCATACGTCGTCGGATGCATGCACCTTCCGCCACGGCCTCTAGCCATCGCTCAAGTTAACCGTTTCCTCGGGAACTGCGAAGAAACGAAGCTATCCAGATTAAGCTCAAGTTCAAATCTACACTTACCGCAGTGGGAGCAGTAAGTGCATCCACAGTGCTTTGCTCGTCCAAGATGAGCTGGTTTCACGTTCGCCCGCGGACACGTAAGGCCGGTGAGTCCACGTACACGACACGCCACACGTGGAACATGCATGCGGGCAAGTCCTACTGGAACCCAACCCAACCACGGGCGCCCAAGCTTGGCGACGCCAGCCAACCAGCCGGAGCCGGGGCGCGTCGTCGCCTCTCGCCTGTTCCCCACACGAGGTCGAGGACCGAGCTCTTTTTTTGGATGTTACTGGCGCGCGCGGGACTGCCTTGTTTAATCGTTTTCTGCTGCATGCGCGGCATGTGCTGCGCGCCGTGGCGGCCGCGCAGGGAGGCGGCACGACGAGTGGCGGCGCCGGGATTGGCCGGTCGCGGGCGCGGGCGCGCGTGGTCGACGCATGCAACGGGGCGCTTAACGCCCGGCGAGTGGCGGGTCAGGTAGGGCGCGGCGCGCGTCGCGAGGCTCGTCTCGTCCGTCGCAGGCGGGGACGGGAAGGATGCAATGCATGCGTATCGGGAGAGCGTGATCCGGCGCGGCGGCGCTCCTGCTGCTGCCAGTGCGCTCTGCTCTGCGCTACAGCTGTTGGCGAGTAGGCGCACTGCTACCGTTAATGCGACCTTACCGCTGCAGTTCATATTCATACGCACTGGTGACCGACACTGCGGATAATGTGTTTCCTTTCGGGACGACGTGTTTGTGTAAATGTGGGCATGGGTCTGTTTCAGTTTTGCAAAGTAAAAGGAGGAGATATTCATTTTTTGCGATTGAAAAGGAGATATTCTAGTTGTGACTTGCGAGAACTGTCTGCTTAATTGCTGTGCACAGTTCAACAGTGAATGAATTCTGCTGTGCTTCGATCAATTTGAATTATCTTTTTAAAAAATTAGGCGAATTTTGCTTTGCTTTTCTTCCTTTTCTTTTCTTTTTTTTTTTTAGAAAAACTTCTACCTTTCTTGAGAAGGACAGGTCACGTTTGGGCCCTAAAAGGCCTAAGTTAACTTCGGCCACATGAAACTGGGCCTAATCTGGCTCGGTCAAAAGGCCCAAACTGTGAGTCAACGACTGCGCGCCCTTCCGCTTCCCAAAACAACGGCCTAGTCGCCGCTGCAGACCACCACACCACCTACGCCCGTCCTGGTCCAAAGCTCCAAACCGATCCTTAGGTCGAAGCTTCTTCAATCGACATGTCCACGTCGGCCGCCGCCGCGCGCCTCGCCGGCGAGGTCTCACGGCCCACGGCCTGGGCGGCCGGGGCTCGCAGGCTACCGGAGGGGAGCTTGCTGCGCCTAACACCAACATGCCGCCGGCGGGTGCGCGGCATCCGGTGCTGCGCGGCTAAGAATCCCGGTGGCGGCGGCGGATTGGCCGCAGGGAAGGAGTTCGTCGGGTTCTTCCGTGAAGCGTGGCCGTATATCCGGGGCCACCGAGGGAGCACCTTCGTGGTCGTCATCTCCAGCGAGGTCGTGTCCGGGCCACACTTGGACGGCATTCTGCAGGTATTGGATTTGGAACGACTGATTGTGCTGTTGGATTTTGTTTATTTTGCGTTCATCGGATGATTTCCGCATTGGAAGCTGCATTTGACCTCTTGCTGGGTCCTTTGGGTGGAACCGTATAACTTTTAGCATATGTCCATTTTAGTTTATTTTTCTGAACAAGCACCATGGTCCATCTTACTTAACACAAGGTTTATAGCTTTTGAATCTAAGCGAAGCTAGATATTCACTGCCATATTTTGTTGAATGGATTAGGCAATTTGGTTGTTTAGACTTGATTAATTGGGATGACAATTGAGAACCATAATGAAGTTGAACCATGTGTCAATGTTTGCTTCGTAGGTAGGTAAATCAAAGGTCTCCAGGAGACCAGGACTCATGACGATTTAGATTGGCGAATTCAGCATTGTACTAAGCAAAATTTGTTAGCATCTGTTTTCATGTTATAGAAGCATTGTGGTTTTCTTACTCTGAGGCTTAAATTGTTAGGTTTCGCCATGGATTTGTAGGTTCTTATCATCAAAACTAATGGTTGTTATGGATCCCTCTTTTACATTTAATTTTCCTTGATATGCAGGATATATCACTTCTGCATGGTCTGGGGATAAAATTCGTTCTTGTTCCAGGAACACATGTTCAAATTGATAAGCTATTGTCAGAAAGAGGTCAGTTCTGCTTCTATGTAAAACTCATGTTGGGCATCTTCACATTCATTCATAGCCCAACATTCTTATTTGCACATGCTCATGCTGGTAAAAGTGGCTATGCCAAAGTTTGGATTTTGAGTCCTAACCCTTATATCAACCAGACTTTACAGGAGGGCGATTCACCATACATGCTAAAACTGATATAACAAATCATAAACACTCATTTCGAATCATATGGCTGGACTCTATAACTCAGCAACATCACTATAAATCCTTGTTACTACCTCCATATTTTTATTGATGTAACTGATTACTACAATTTTGCACTATCAATAATAAGGTGGTAGTAGGGGCTTGGTTCTATTCAGGAAATGCAAATGCACCTCTCAGCTCATCATTGACTTCTCCACTTCACCAAAAAAGCTTCCAGGAAACTATATCCATTATGATCTGTACTATGTTGGCCATAATAGTGAGCTCTGTGACTAGAATTTGGTGAACTTTCAGTTGTTTCTGATGATATGCGGAATGATTCTTTTGTGTATTCTTTCGCTGTTCTTATCTTTTGCTAACCATGGTTGGTTTGTATTTTACTGGAACCATATTTTCAGTACTTTTGTTTTTTTTAGAAAATGGAAAAAGTTCCCGCCTCTATGTTTCCACACGTAGTGTTTTCAGTACTTTTGTTGTGTTTATGCATCTATTCAGTTTATGATATTTCCTATGTAGGAAGGAAGGCCAAGTATGTTGGCCAGTACCGAGTTACTGATTCTGATTCATTAGAGGCTGCAATGGAGGCAGCTGGTAGAATACGGTTGACAATAGAGGCAAAGCTTTCCCCTGGTCCTCCAATGTTGAATCTCCGTAGACACGGTGTTATTGGGCGCTGGCATGGTCTCGTGGATAACGTTGCAAGTGGCAACTTCCTTGGTGCTAAGGTGACTAAGTATAATTATCCGAGCTTTCCCATATCTAGTTTTTATCTGACTATTTAGAAATTTGCTGTAGCATATCCTTTGTGCAACCTCTATGCCTGTAAATAGCTGTTCACATGAAAAAAAAATGTGTATAAAGATTTATGCTGGAATCATTAAGTTGAAATTGGTTATATGTTTGATCTTATATAATGATAACTTTTCATTTATAACTACTCTGGAGCATTTCAAGTGGTAGGATTGTAGAAAGGACAAAAGAGCCTTGCAAAAAGGAGATGTCAAGTTCCCTCAGTTATGTTTAACTAGAGATATTCACTTAACCAGCCATCTATTTGCTGAGATTTTCCGTTGAAGTTTGCAATTAAGAAAGACATCTAGTTGAAAGGGAAAATCAGCAATGAACAGTATTACAATACTCTTCTTTTATATCATTCATTTTTGTACCCAGTGAACATTCTTTAAGCATAGCCTTTCTAGTTTGTATAGACTTTTATGCTCCCCTAGTCAAGCTGTTCTTACTTCCTAGTGGAGACTACTTTCGCTCTTACACCAATACACTTCTATTAGCATTTGGAAATTCTATTTTTGGTGGGTATTTTAAAGCATGTAGGTGAACTGGAACTACTTGCGCCATTACACAAAAATCCCTACAACACAAACAGTTCTTGGATTGACAGTAATAGCCTTGACTGGGAGCAAATGGTCCACATTTTCTTTCTAAAGTAAAATACAAAAAACATATGAATGGGAAGACAGTAATAGCTTGGAACCGGAACACCTTTTCGTTTTTGCACTTTTCCCATAAGCCCGGTGCACGTTAGTTGGCTCAAGGTCCGGCAGGAATGAATTTATGTGGTATTGACCTTCGGTAGAGATATAGATGAGTAGTTTATTGTATTGTCCTTTGGCACACATGTTAGTTATGTTCATTTCCTCGCTTTGTTTTGTTGTTTATTAATCCTGATGACCATTAAACTGAAGCAATGCTTGCAGGGCCCTTTTGTATCTTCCTGTAATACTGACTTTCTGTAACAATCTTACTTTGCAGAGAAGAGAGTAGTTAATGGTATTGATTACGGATTCACAGGTGAAGTAAAAAAATAGATGTTTCACGGATAAGAGAAAGGCTTGATAGTGATAGCATTGTTGTGGTGAGCAATATGGGATACTCGAGCTCAGGGGAAGTGTTAAATTGCAAGTATGTTATTTTATTCATGCTTGCTTATTTCCATGTTTACGACCATATGTGCACATTATTATTGTGTTATTTTTTCTTCTAAAGTATGCATGAACATGGTACGAATAATCTGTGGAAATGTCCTACCTTAGCTAGTCCCAATAGGTTGTTGCATTTTGTTGTTTCCAAGGATGCCACATAAGGAAGACATTTATTTGATGGTTGAAATAGCCCATAAAATGCATTGCTTCAGTTTTCTTGTTTCTGATGAGTACATGCAAGAGACAAGCTATATTGAAAATGGTTCACACCATAGTTTTTAAGGCGTCGTCTAGGTGGTTGGGCACACCCTGAACGCCTGAGGACGCCTTAGACTTGTAGTGTTGCCTTGGTGTCGCCTAAGCGCATGGGCGCACCCTGGTCGCTTCAAGATGCCTAGGCGCCTTAAAAACTATGGTGTACACATGGTTTCATCTAGATGAGACCTCCTTCGTCTCTCTCATTAATTCCTTGCCAAATCATAGAAAAAGTTGACATGGCATCCTATTTACTGGAAATGGAACTCCGATTGGGATTAACCTTACATAAAGTTCTTAGCAGTTACAGCAGTACATACTTATTTTTATATTATGCAATCAGCATGCTAAACAAGTTTCTTTTGCCTTGTCTGGAAACGTTCAGCACTTACGAGGTAGCTACCGCATGTGCTTTAGCCATTGAGGCAGATAAACTTATCTGCATTGTAGATGGTCAGATGTTCGATGAGCATGGACGAGTCATTCATTTCATGTCTATTGGGGAAGCTGACATGCTGATCAGAAAGCGGGCTGCACAAAGTGATATTGCTGCAAATTATGTCAAGGTTGTGGATGAGGAGGGCATAAATCCTTTGCACAAGGAGGTTCATGAACCATTGAGAGACAGAGCTCATGTCAATGGATATGCTGCTTCTTTCCAAAATGGTTTGGGTTTTAACAATGGGAATGGTATTTATTCTGCTGAGCAAGGGTTTGCTATTGGCGGTGAAGAGCGGTTAAGCAGATCAAATGGTTATCTTTCTGAGTTGGCTGCAGCAGCGTATGTATGCCATGTAAGTGTTTCACCTTTCACATTGCATTCTTTATTCCAGACTTACATCTATACTATAGGATATATGAAAAGAGAAAAGAGAGAGAGAGAGAGAGATGAAATACTAAATAAATACAGTTGTGTTCTCCAATCTTGCATGGAATGCCTTTAGGTCCTTTGCTTTGCTTTTCCCACAAAAGCAAACTATGTTCCTCCAATGAACAGTCACTCTGTATTATTTGTGCTTGTGCAATTGGAAATTTACATGGCAAGTTGGCAACCTATATTTCTTAGGCTTGACTATCCTTTTGTTTCTACTAAATGCCAGGGTGGTGTTCAAAGAGTTCATATCATAGATGGAACTGTTGATGGATCACTGCTTTTGGAATTGTTTACAAGAGATGGTGCAGGAACCATGATAGCTAGGTTGGCACTCTTCTTTACTATTTTTGTCTTAAAATTATTGCTTTAATGCCCATGCCAATACTTCTGTGCCTGCTTTATACCTATTCATTGACCTAGATGCATCACCTAGGCACATATAGATTGTGCTGTTTGTTATCCGTGTAAGAAATATTTGTCTTCACTCTTCAGTAACTGCTCAAAATGATCATTTTTTGGCTACCGTATGGTTTCAGGGATGTTTATGAAGGAACAAGGATGGCTACAGAAGGAGATCTTCCTGGCATAAGAAAAATAATTAGGCCGCTAGAAGATTCTGGTGTTTTGGTTCGGAGAACGGATAAAGAGGTGTGCTACTTGCTAAAATTTTTTTATTTTAATATTGTTCTATAACGAGCCCTTGAGTTATGCTTTAGTTTAGTTTCTCATCATCCTACTGCTACTAAAAGGCATCTTTCATTTCTGTTCTCTTCAGCTTCTTGAAGCGTTGGAGTCATTCTATGTTGTTGAAAGAGATGGTTCAATCATCGCATGTGCTGCTTTGTTCCCATTTCATGAGGAAAAATCTGGAGAAGTTGCTGCGATTGCTGTATCTGAAGAATGCCGAGGCAGAGGTCAAGGGGACAAGTTGCTTGGTATGTTCACTGCTAAGATAAAAAAATCTATTATCTCTTGTTTGGTCATTGCAGCCCCCCTCCCAAGTCACCAGACTCACCACAACCATTTTCCTAAAACAAACACATAAATGTTCCTGTGTCCAACTACCAAGAAAGTGGATATCAAGAGGGATTTTCTGCTCCATTTGTCATAACTCCTTTTCTATTTCTCTGCTTTGTGGCCAGCATGCCCTCTTTTTCATGCTATTTAAGGTTTTGACGTGGCATTTATACTCGAATAGGCTATACTTGCTACCTATTATTTACTCATGGTTCTGGTTATGCTTCAGATTATGTTGAGAAGATGGCCTTATCCCTTGGACTTGAAAAATTGTTCTTGCTTACTACACGGACGGCGGACTGGTATTACCTTATTCTTCTCTCAGCTCAATGTACTGAATGGTGTCACCCTAGGTTATTGATGACCACATTATAGTTCTGTTCTTTGCTTCCTTATTTTGTTTTGAATTATCATGAGTTTCTGTCAGTATATGGATCTATTGATTTCTAACTTTAGCAGAGCATGATGACTATAGCATGGGCTGAGTGTAATCTCTAGTTTGGTCCTCTATGTACCATTTCTTCAATCCACTTGAGATTTCCTTTTACATTATTTTATACATTCTACTTGAGCATCTGGAATGCTGCTTTCGCATGCTTTTTTGGGACCTGATGCAATTACTAATTACTGAAGTACAACAATCACATGGGAATACAACACTGTTGTCCTAACAAGTTATTGGAGCTTTGTGCATATAGTAGCAGTGATTTGATTTTTGGCTTCTGTCTGCTGCCAAATTGTGCTTATTTTTTAAGTATGCAGGTTTGTGCGTCGGGGCTTTTCAGAATGTTCAATTGAATCTATTCCCGAGGAGAGGAGAAAACGTATCAATCTGTCACGTGGATCGAAGTATTATATAAAGCAGCTCCAGCCAAAGCATGCTGGTGTCACCGCCAACAATTTTGTCGTCAGATGACACAATAGCAGCTTGGGCTAGACCAATTTTGATCCTTGCATGAAGATGTAATTTCAGAAAGAAACATAACAGCTTTTACTAGCAGTGTCCATGAGTGACAGTTGTGTTGATTCACGAGGCTATAAGAAAAGTTGTTTCATATACAGAGTTGAACAGGAAACAAATAGCTGACTGAATTCTATGTAAACCTTGCTAACAAGCCCTTTAACAGTATCAAATAGAGGTAAGATGTCAGAAGCGACCAAGTTTATGGCTTTTTCTAAGAAAACATATGATGACAGATCACTCTTCAAAAGAAAGCAATGGCAAATGTGATCTCTTAGCTGGTCACTTATGCTTCAAGAATGATAAGAATACAGATTTTGTTTTCCTTTTTTCCTTTATAGAGGCTGCAGATTTGTTATCTGCCAGCTAGATTGGCAATTATATTGCTTCCAACTTAAGAGTTCCTTCTCTTTAAGCCCAAAGGTTCTGATAATGATTTTTTCTCTCATAAGATCAGAGTCAAAGGAAAGCCATTTCAACCTTTCCTGGTACAGGGAGTGGGAGGAAATATACTTCTGGTGCCGTGCATGAAATGCCGAGGTCAGAGGCAAAAAAAATTCTCTGATGAGTGAGGAAGATCTTTTTCTCGGATGCCGATAATCATATGGTATCATGGATTGCACATGCTTGGCGTAGTTTGTGCGTTTTGTGTCAGATTTGTACTTAGGGCAACCACAATGGGGCTAAAATCGGTATAGCATTAATGCTTGCGTGTCAGTCGGTTGATGTGAGCAGCGTAGTAGCGAACCCGTAATAGCACTACTGGTAGTAGGATAAAAAACATTTTGTACAGTGAACATGATAAACTCTGGCTCCGGCCTCTTCTCTTGCCTGTTGCTCACTGCGGTGCGACCGATTATTTTGCCCATGTAGGACATGTCTAGCTGTGTTTACTGGCAACCATTGTGACTGGTCAGAGCTATTACCACTGACTGTAGGACCCAGTGCTATGCCGATTTGAGATATACATTGTTGCTCTTATGAAACACTGAGCGCATTGATTGCGAATACGCAGGTGAAGGCACGGGACGTTCCGAGCCGCAGAGGTTGGAGACCCGTGATGGATGGCAGACTGCCATAGGATGGAAACTAATCAGGATTTATTTATATGGGAAAATAAATTAGGATTACACCTCGCTGTTGGTTTCAAAGCTTAGGTCAGGTGCTGAACTAGCTCAGCCACAATAAGGTTGAAGGTGCATTGTATTGATGAAAGGCAGATACATGCAGGCTGCACGTTCCAAACAATCTGAATCCTTGCATAGCATGTTTTGCCCTTTTAGCAGGATTTTGCATCTAAATCTTGAGAGCGGGGTTGACAAGAAACATGCTGATATGCTGATATGGGTTCACAGGGTATCTTCCACCATTATAGCATTCTGATAAGACGTTGCCAGCTGACGCGCGATGAATGCTTGCCCAAGATACTTTCTTATCATCAATGAATGGGGTTCGAGTTGTTGGCTTCGTGCCAAGGTCTTGTCTGAAAAGGAGAAGTGCTTGCTAGTGTAAGAAATGTGTGGTCTCCGGGCTTTTACATCTGCAGCTTGAGTAATTGGAGCCTAACAGGATCAGGCCGTGATCAACTTTGCCTCGAGATATTTCTCTCCAATTCATTTCCTTCAATATTTCCGCTCGTGCAGCGTGCAGGCGCTGGCGTGTGCTGCACTGTGTATGTGTCGGATATCCTGGCATAACATCAGTTGTGAAGAAATATTCACCCGAAAACATCGTAAAGCTGAACGTCGCGTGCCCAGGATTCGTAACAACGCAGTTTATAAACGACGACGTGACAACATGCGCATCATCCGCGTCAACAACGTACAAGATCAGCATACACAACTGTACCTACCCTATATTAGGAGGTCAAATAAGGAGGTCCTTCGAATAATGCTCGCCAGTCAAACATCACGGGCAAGCACGAGACCAGGCGGCTAATGCGCAACAGACATTTCAAAAGCACACAAATGTGATGCCATCAACGTTTGAGTAAATGCGAAGAACCCACCAAAATAGCAGACAGAAAAACACAATTTGCACTCCATAATCTCGGGTTGAATTCCACTTCCACCAGAAGCATATAGATACACATACTACCAAAGTCTCCTCATCCAATCAACACCGATCAGCAGAGTTCACAACCAAAGGATAAAAATAGGTGATAACGCAGGACAATAAATTTAAGCTAGTCAAAGTTGCAGTTCCATCTTCTCGCATGAAGTAGTTTCCCTTGCTCGTCTTGCAAACGCCCTCGTCCCCCTCAGAAGCAGGCGTCCAAGAGGCAGCAGCAGCAGAGGGCAGCCAGGCTGTTCCAGCAAAAGAAAAATAAAATAAATAACGATCAGATAGGAATATAGAGAGAAGAAGAAAAGCATATGCCTACTCTAGAATTTTGCTTTATAACGCTGTAACGATCACAATCATGAGCTGCGATATGCTTCAAAGTGCCCAGCAATCCATAAGACATATTCCGATTTCCATTTTTTTGTAAATAATGCAAGTAAACCCTGGTGCTAGAGCATCTAGCAGTACCACCTACACTTTTTTTGTAAAATATGCAAGTAAACCCTGGTGCTAGAGCATCTAGCAGTACCAAGTACCACCTACACTTATCTCTTTGGTATTAGCGCGTCAACGGAAATATACTATGCATCCTTGAAAAGAAAACTACTCCAATTATCAAGAGTGACCTCGCCTGGAAGGCATCTGAAAACCCCAGGCTTTCACACTGACAGCTACACCTTGGGATATTTTTCTCCAGCACAAGGACGAAGACCAAACGCATGTGAAAAAGTCTCCTAAAACAGAATGCGACTGCAAGCGAAACTGAAATGGCAACCGCACGTCTCAGATCGGACGCCCACCACGAAGGGTGAGGGAAGCCAGCCAACAAACAGCAAACACCCTCTCGCCGCGTGGGATACGTGTTCGCGTTTGCGTGCTGCGACCGACACGTCGCCAGTGGCACGAGGCTGGCGGCTCCCTTTTCCAAGGGCAGCAGTTCACGGGTCAAGTCACGCGGCCCCACCGCGGCCAACGTGCCTGCCGAGCGCGACGGCCACCGGCCGCCCAAACCGGCCGGAAAAGCTCGCCGGCGGGCGGATCTGGCCGGTGATCGTAACGGCGCTGCTAGCTAAACCTCCAGTTAAGCCCTAAACATTCGATCTAATCTAGCAAATAGTATCACGCAAGCATCCAATCCAGTAGTAACAAAGTATCAGGAGGCGGCGCTGCCCAAACAAAAGCAGAGGAGATGAGAGGAGGAAGAGGAGGAGGAACGTACCATCCCTCCATGAAGGAAGGACCGCTCTGCTGCTGCTGGGGCGGCGGCTGCGCGTACGGCGGCGGGTAGCCCTGCTGGGGGTACCCTGAGGCGGGTAGCCCTGCGCCGGCGGTGGGTAGCCGGCCGGCGGGTACCCCTGCGGCGGGTAGCCGTCCTTCCCCGGGTAGCCTGAAAGAAACCAAGATCCAAAGATTTTAGTTCAGCCTCACCAAAAAAGGAAGCCCAAAAAAAAGCAGAAAAGGAAAGGCGAGAGGGGAAGCCGAGGGAAGGAGAAGGCGCCGCACCTTGCTGCGGCGGGACGCCGACGGGGGGCTGCTGGTTGTAGTAGCTCATCTTCTTCTTCTTCTCCTTCCTTGCGATCGGAGGCGGAGCAGGAGGGAGGAGGCAAAGGCAATCGCTGTGCTGGGTTGGGTCTTGTGAGGTTTGTGCTTGCGGTGACCGGCCGGGTCGGTCCGGCGGTTTTTTATAGATAGGAAGGAAATGCGCGTCGGGATGCGACTTCTCCTGTTGCTTTCCTTCGTTCGCAACCGCGTCTCGAACGTGGCCGAGGGGCTCGGTCGCTGGTGGTGGGCCGTTTAGGAATTCGCCTCGGGCGCTCGGGGCCTGACTGGACCCCCACCGGAGTTTCCGAGCGGCTGCGCTTGCGTTGCGTGACGGGCGCCGCCACCAGGGTGGGGCACGGCAGAAAGCAGACGTGTTTCAAGGGGTGGTGGACTGGTGGTCACCGGATTTCGCTTCGTTTCTGCTGGTGCTTTTTTTTTTATGGAAATACCTGTATTTAAGTTAAGGAAACAGTACAAAGACACGTACAAATACAGGTAAACCGTACAAGGATACGGATAACAGCTGATCCACCAGAAAAGCAAACAGGCCCTTGAAAAAAAGAAAAATTACAGACAAGTCCCTGGACCCGAAGCTTCTCACCGACAGCAGCCAAATCCGGCGCCTCCGACCACCGCCGGAGCCGACGAAGGAGGCACCACCACACCCACAGCAAAGGGCAATCCTTCCTTCGCACAAGGCTTAAGATGGACCGAACAACCAGATGTGCAAGAGCATGTGGCACAGTCGGCCGGGGACACACCCCAATCGCCTCCGACCAGGACCGGATCGCGCCGACAACGACGACGACCATTCCGCAAAGAAGGCGAGCCCGGATCCACCCCGAACAGCCGCAACCACCAGCCTTTCCATTTTCCTTGAACCAAAAAGCAAAAGGCAGGCCAACACAAACTCACCAGAAACCCGTCGCCGCCAAAGATCTCCTGAAGAGGGGCACCACAGCTAGAGCCCCAACTCCACCTGCTCGCCACCGGCACCGGAGAGGAGCACCATCAAGGCGAGGTTGGGCAGGGGAGAAGTTATTCCACGCCGACGCCGACGCCAACCCGTCGCCGCCGCCAGCCGGAAACCTAACCCTAACTAAGCTAGGACCAAACCTCCCAGCCGGAGAGAGCGCGACGGTCCGCAGCCTCTCCCAGCAACCCGCAGGCCGCCGGAGAGGAAGAGGACCGCCGGCCTCGCCGGCAGGAAACGAGTCTCGCTCGGTCGCCTCTCTCACCTGTAGCACTAGCAAGAGTGTTCGAGAGAGGAGGTTTCTGCTGGTGCTTTGCGACGCAGGAAGCACAACTTGGCGAGAACGTGCAGGTTATCTTGGTTCCGGAGTTCGTGACTCGTGAGAACATTTTTTTTCTACGAAAACTAATTAACCGAGGGAGAAGCTGATGTTAGTTCAGCGGAGATGCATGCATGGACTTGTGATTGTTGCGACCGGCCATAGCTGAGACTGTTCTTCTAGCTGGTGGCTTGATTGTGACCGTTACTCGCACGCAAATGCTGTTCGTCGGACTAAAGAAATCCGGGTGGTTGATTATTCACGTGGACGTGGACCATATCTATGGCAACACATATCTGACCAGAGGTTCGAGTCATCCGGACTCCGAAGACGATAAATAAAACTAGTACTAGTAATTCTCAACCGGGGCAGCTTGACATGGGGAATATCAAACTTTGGCGCTAAGAAAGGGAGACAAAAACCAACCTTTGCAATTTGGCGAGAACATGCATGCCTCTTAGGAGTACTACATTTTGGTTCTACACCACTTCGCATTTTCTTTCTCGATCTAGAACTGGCCGGGACTTTCGCTTGACACTTCGTTATGAAGCTGTTAAACATGGTGTGAACAAGTGAAGGAGACTGCTGTTAGTTGGAGTAGTATTATATACTGGTATTTCCTTTTTCAGTTGTGAAATACACTACCCACACCATGACCAGAAGTCGAGCAGATTCGACGTGCACTCCCAGTCGAGCTCCTGACGACTAGAGGTTCGAGTCACGTCCAAACTCCAAAGACACAATAAAGATAAATTCTCAACTGGCCGGGGCAGCATATCAAAACTTTGGCACTAGGGACGCAAAAATTAACCTTTGGCCGAACATGCTGCATACTTTGGTTCTACACTTCGCACAGACAAGACAAAAGTTAGACAAGTGAAAGGAAACTGTTGTTATAGTTGGAGTAGTATTATTTCCTTTTTCAGTTGTGAAAACACACTAGCTATACCTTGACCAGAAGTCGACCGGAGTTGACGTGCATTCCCAGTCGAGCTGCCTAGAACTGAGCGGTAGAAAGTGGCGTGATCGAGCAAGCTGACTCGGGCGGTCGGGCCTTTGTTTGGTTCGTCCCGCTTGCCTGCTGGGGCCACAAGGATTCCGCAGAGCAACGGGTCCTCCTGCGTTTTGTTTGTTTATTCAGTAGTAGTAACATCACACCAAACTTGACGTGACCATGCTGGTGATTATGGTAATAAATAGACGTCGGGCAGCAATTGGGTTTGGCGGGAAGCTTCGTTTCTTACACCGCCTCACTCTTGCAAACATTTTTTAGGAAAACGCTTGCAAACAATAATCAGAGCAGAGCACCTCAAACTGGACTTGCCGGCTCGACTGTTTATCGAACAGAATTCAGTCGTGCAGGTGTATCCGTCCATGCCATGTGGCCCTTGCGAGGGGAACTGTACTGGCTCGGTGGCTGATTCTGGCCGTTCCGCACTACTCCAGAAAATTAGAAAATCTGCATGTACTGTTCGAACTTCGACCCGACTGAAAGATATCGGGGATATTAGTTAATTATTCCTAAGCAAGGACCGGTTCACGCAGCTGACCGGGAAGGTTTATTAGTCTCCTAGATATGCTACAA
Organism: Eragrostis nindensis; assembly: GCA_012490785.1. NCBI lineage: Eukaryota > Viridiplantae > Streptophyta > Magnoliopsida > Poales > Poaceae > Eragrostis > Eragrostis nindensis. Next base: position 2,935 of record JAAXCT010001529.1, on the reverse strand, counting down.
TTATGATCTGGGGCAGCTCGGCCCGGGGCCGGTGGACCAGAAGATAGGCGCCTGCCTCGGTTGATCCAATCAGAAGAACTCATCAGCTGGCCAGCCATATGTTGCCGGTTCTTTGTTCCTTCGCCGCGTCGTCTGCAGACTGCGGTGGACGAAAAACGCCCCAACCGCCATCAGCCGCCGGCCGCAGCAGCGACGACACGACCAACGTTCGCAATCAACTGATCCTCACGCCGCCTTTAGTTTGCTTCTCTACGAAAATATTCGGACGCGGTAACCGGCTATCGAAGTTGCCTAGGTATCGTGTAAATTCTACGTACACGAATCGTGGCAGTAACTTGGCACGGTAACTCTGTATACAAATCTGAGTTCAAGTCGCCACACTGGGCTGACACCTCCGCAGCACATCAGGTTAACTAGGCGGGACGTCGATGCCTTGCATGGTGTCAAATTCCCAGGTCAGATTCCAGTACAGAATACTTAATTATTTTACTCTGTTATACAGAATACAAGTTCCTATAGTCCCTCAATTTCATGAGTTTCCGAATTTTATAATCCACCTTTCGTGAGTTTTTCATGAGTTTCCGACCACCTTTCGAACTTTCGAAGATAGAAGAAGATAAGGCTTTTGAAGTAAGATTTCCTGAAGTCTCGGCCCACCCCAAGCAGACTTGTATTGGATCTTTGCGTTGGCGATTAAACCGCCCATCCCATCCCATCCCAAGAACGTGTGGCACGGCCTGTTACTCACATTCGGTGCTATAAAAAGCCTAATCTTCTCAACAGAAAGCCCATCAAGGCTCATCATGGCAATCGCAATTTTTATCGGCGGCCTCCTCGCGCTCTCCGCCGCAGCTCCGCCACGCAGCTCGCCGCCAACGGCACCACCCGCGCCCACCCCTCCGCCACCACATCCCTCAGCCGATTGCTTCACTGCAGTGACGAGCTTATCACCATGCTTCGCATATCTGACCGTCCGTAATCGCTTCGCCCCTACCACGGAGTGCTGCGGTAATTTCAGAACTGTCGTGATGCAAGACCTAATATGTCTTTGCCACGCGTTGAATGGCGACATCGGGAGGGTCATGCAAACGGACATAATCCAGATGAGGCTGCTTTTGCTGCCCCTGTGCTGCGCCGTATTCGTGCCTCCCACCCTCCCAATAATGTGCCTCCGTAAGGGAACAAAAAAAAAAAAATCAATATTTAACTTTCTTTTACTCTCGTATTACCTTGGCTTATTATTTTTGTTTTGCATGCAGTGAATCCTGTTCCTCCGATATTTAGCAGTCCGTCGCCCGGGCCTCCAGGGCAGTAGAGAAGAACTATCAGCCTCCAAGAACATACATCTGCTGCAGCCTGCGACTACAAACTACACTATGATTTAATCACACTTTATGTACTGATGAAATGAGAACTATGCTGTACTGCAATAGATGGAATCTTTTATATGCAAGGATGCTTGCCACATTAGAGTGTAATGGTTGAGAAGGAATAGGAGTGTGCAAGATGGTTGCATTTAACAGTTCATTGCATTTCACAGTTCATTATTACTCGAGTTAAAATCTTTCACTTCCAAGCCCAAAAACCAAACAGTGGAACAAAGAACTCCCACTTCAATTCCTCATCTTAATTCCCAACACGTCAATCCAGAATCGGGGCTTAGTCCAACTCTCACCCAACTCTCTCCTTCAACTTCCTGTTCCAACTCATCTTTTGCATACTTAAGAGCCAATTCAGGTTCTGCCGTGGAACTCCTAATCCATTGTTTGAGTTCCTGCAACAACAAATCTTGATCAGCTTCGGAACCAAAATATACTGATCAAGGGATTTTACAGCCGTCAGATCCCAGCCTGTGTTCATTGCCACCGTCCGATCCAAAGGTGCTAATCGGTCGTCCCCTCGACCGATGATCACCCTCCCTCCATTGCCGCAGGCACAAGGACCGCGGCTTACCTACACGCGCTACTTTCCTCGGCCAGATCGTCCCTGCGCTCGACGCCTCAGTTAGAACTTACAACCCTGGATCGGCGGGAACAAGAACGCGCAAGAATTTTGCCGGGCGACGAACGCCTCTGTTTTCTATTGCGGACGTGCTCTACCTCCACCGCCCCGCACACACACTGGCCAAATTCAATTGACAAAGTGAAACGCACACACGCGACGTGACATGCCCGGAACACACCGCGGTCACCATTGTTTTGTTTCTAACAGCCTCCTTCATCTCCTAGGCGACGTCGCCGGTCTCAACCACCTCCCAAACGACCCCGCCGGCTGCACACATGCCACGCCGCCTCGGCTCAGCAGGCCGCGCACTGCACGCTCTCGCCGCTGCTGGAGCCCCGCATCGCCGTTTCGTGGCGCGCCGGCCTGTGCCCTGGAGGTGAGGAGGTGAATGCAGAAGCAAAAGGCGATCGTCAGTTGGTGGATCGAGGATAGGCGTCGTGAGACGGCACCTCTGTGCTGGCAATAGCTGCTGTAGGAGAGAGGTGCTGCATGCGCATCTGCTCTGTTCCTTTATCTTCCTCTTCTGATCCTCTCTGCGGAGGAGAGGAGACCTTGGTAGTTGCAAGAGATCAGGGTAGAAGCGATCGCTACGGCTGCGCATCTCTGAGAAAACGGCGGCGGTTGTCCAAGATAGCATCATTTTTGGTTGGGGTGACTTTTTTTTTTTTTGCGATGAACATTTTGATATTTCGCTGGAGTTTACCTAACAATATTTTCTATTTTTCTGTATATATGAGATTTGGTAGTTCTAATGCGACTGAGATTTTGTACACATTTCTTTTGTAAAGTTAGAACACGTTTTCTATTGTGTAATTAATTCAGACTAATCAGATGGTTACGTGGATGAGTTTGTTTTGGAGATATGTGTTGAATAACTAATCAGATGGTCAGTTCGAAAAAAAAAAACTAATCAGATGGTTTTCTTTCGTAG